>JARJLF010002799.1:0-28759 GCA_029378395.1 Mycena leptocephala | reverse complement strand
CTTCGCCTCCATTGTAAATACCACCATGGCCACTCTTGCGTTCACCCCCTCGACGAAATCGACAAGGTAGGTCCTTTTTTTTGCGTATAGTGAAGTGAACTTAGTTCATTTCCAGATCCACGCAGAGCTGCAGGCAGGATTCAATACTGGAAAGACCAGATCCGTGGCGTTCCGCAAATACCAGCTCCTCCAGCTTGCGTATCTCATCAAGGACAACGCGAAAAACTTTGAAGATGCATTGGCCCAAGACCTAGGCAGACACAAGCTCGAGAGCAGCCTGTGAGCACAACATCTTAGGCGCCATTTTGTTTTAGCGTTCTGACGTCTACTTTTTTATAGCCTTGAGATAAACTCGTCCATCACAGAAATCATGGATGCGTACAACAATGTCGAGACCTGGGCCAAACCCGAAAAACCTCCGATCTCTGTCAACTGGATGTTCATGCACCCGATAACCTACAAGGTGCCCAAGGGTGTCGTTCTCATCATAAGCCCTTTCAACTACCCTCTGTGGCTTTGTATTTCACCCCTGGTAAGATTCTGCTTCCCTGCTTTAATTTAAATTTGCATTTTGAGCTAATTCTCGCTATAGGCCGGTGCCATCGCTGCAGGCAATGCCGTCGTGGTCAAACCCTCAGAGGCCTGCCCTGCTGTTGCGTCTCTTTTGACAGAGCAGTTTGCCAAGTATATGGACCCCTCGTTGATCCGCGTTGTCAATGGTGCGATCCCAGAAACGACTAAAGTAGGCTCCATCACCGGTTTATTTCCGTCTCTTACCAGTCTTTCTGTTAGCTCCTCGACCTTCCTTGGGGTCACAGTACGTTTTACAACTATTTCCCTCGATTTTTGCTTAATGTGTTCGGTCTCAGTCCTCTACACCGGTCGGTTCAGACCTTTGTACATCACCATTATGCCACTGAAAGCCCCTGTGTAGGAAGCGGCCGCGTCGGAAGGATCGTCGCCACAGCTGCTGCAAAGCATTGACACCCTGTATCATTGGAGGTGAGTCAGTGTACATACCTGTACTCAGTCACTGACTGATCTTTTCCAGCTCGGAGGAAAATCACCCGTCTTCATCGATCCCGCAACCGACATGGACCTCGCCGCGAAGCGCATTCTCTGGGGAAAATTCACGAATGGCGGCCAGACTTGTGTCGCGCCGGACTACGTTTTGGTGCCCAAGGCCTCTCAGGACACCTTCGTTGACGCCCTGAAAACCGCGTAAGAAATTAAATTGAGCTTCTTCGTTCTCTCAGTACTCATTGGGATACAGATACGCGCGTCGTACCCGGAAACGACAGGGGACTCGCCCGGTCTGCCCCAAAATGTCACTAAAATGGTGAACCAGCAGGCCTTCAAACGGGTCAACGGTCTGCTCCAGACCACCAAAGGCACCATTGTGGTAGGCGGACAGGCCGAGGAAGCCCAAAAATATATTGCGCCCACGATAGTAAAAGATGTGAAGACGGACGATTCGCTCATGTCGGAGTAGGTGTTTATAAATCTTCTCTCCTCGCTCTAGTATTGAATCACCCCAGGGAGATTTTCGGCCCCATTCTGCCCATCGTTCCCGTCGAAGATGTTGACGCTGGAATCGCATACGTCAACTCGCAGTATGTTTCTTCATCTTTTCGCTTGGCATTTCCAATACCGTCAACAGCGATCATCCGCTGGCTCTTTATGTGTTTACGCAAAACGAAGCCTACAAAACAAAAGGTTGGTGACCCAGCACTTTTGGAACTTCCACTCAATCCGTCCAGTGTTCGAAAGCACACAGAGCGGTTCTGCCGTCGCTAACGAGACGATCATTTCTCCGGGCGGTTCGTAAACTCTCATTGCACGCGTTCCATTCTTACTTCTGTACAGTTACTGGTCTCCCTTTCGGTGGAATTGGACCCAGTGGCTGTGAGTTTCTTTTCATTTATCCTGAACCCCCGTCCTTACTCGTCCTTAGCTGGATACCATACGGGGAAGGCAAGTCCTCACTTCGAGCACTAGACTTCTGTCCCAACCGCCCTTCTAAACAGTATGGCTTCCTGATGTTCACGCACCTGCGCGCCTCCATCGACACCCCCAGCTGGTATGTCCACCTATTCTCTGCGCCGCCTTGCCTCGCGCTGACACCACTCTGCTCCAGGATCGACAAGATCCTCGGCTTCCGCTTCCCGCCGTACACCACGAGCAAAATGGACAAGCTCAATTCCCGCCTCAACGTAAAACTGCCGGCGCGTCCGACTGGGCCCCCGGCCGTGGCATCGAACGGGGGGGTGCGAAAATGGTTCTTGCTCGCGTTTGCTATGGCCTTCGTGGGTGCACTGACTAAAATGAAGAATCGACTCCCTTTCATTAAGACATGAGCAGCACGCCGCTGCTCACCTTTCGTGTACATAATTGGCAAGCCGCCTTGTATTCGTAGTACCTTAGGTTTATTGTAAATTTGTGTTAGTCCACCGATTCTCGTTCTCAGGGTTTGCATTCAAACACTGATTCGGAGACCTCGGGCGTCTTTCAATTTTTTTTTAGTGGTGGAAAACATGGGATTATGTGCTGTAGGAGGTATTACCAGTATTGACTTCGTACAACGCCTAGTGAAATAGCGGCTCGGCCGACAAAAGATCGTCTGAGTATCAAAATAGGTCCAGGTCATGGCCCTAGTCTACAAGTTCTTGCATTCGAGCTTAAACTGCAGCATATATGCCTAGAAATGGTCGACAGTCCGTGAGGCTGCCATTCGATCGCGGTGGTGGAAGGCCGCGCGTTTCGCGGCTGAAAAGGGTTTTAGCCTCATACGGCGATGATACCGAAGACACATATCAAAATTCGAATACAGGAACTTATACCAGGGTCTTGACCTTCACTTGGCTTGATACCCTGTTTTCGTGGCTCGATTTTCGGAGAGACGGAACGTTGCGTTATTGTAATTTTTTTATCGTCTACAGAAAAACTCGGCATCGCCGAGATGAGATGATACATGCATGTCGGTGCGCTCGGGGTGTTATATGTGGATTTCAAAAATAGAGTGACGACGTTAACTTGCCTTTTTTACTTCTACCACGTTGTTTGCAACGGCCTGCTGCGGCGCTTTGCTCGGATCCGGACTGCTTGGGTCTACGGGACACCCTTACTCGTTTCATTACATGCCCAGGTGAAATAGCGCAAGTTTGTCAAGCCGGCCGTGTGCGCTCAGGGATGTTTCCGGCTGTATGTCCTCAGGATATCCCGTGCTTTAGTATTACCGCTTTTTCGGCAACGGGGCCGCACTGGGTTCTCGGACGACCGCTGTCGAACTCTAGACTCGTTTCTTTCATGTCTACATCCACTTCCCCAGCGTCCAAGGTTCCCGCTCCAACTCCACGTCCGTCCGCAAGCCTCGTCGTGATCAACAGCCGGAACGAAGTGCTCTTTGTCCAGCGAAATCCTGAAGCTCGCTCCTTCGCGGGTGTCCATGTGGGTATTGCCTTTGACTTCCCGGAGGTCCCGATTTTCTGCAGAGTTCTGATTCGCGAGCCAGGTTTTTCCTGGTGGTAACCTTGACACGGCGCAGGATGCGTCGTTGGCTGTAACTGCAATCAGAGAGACATTTGAAGAGGCTGGAATACTCCTCGCGTCGGGTCCTACGCCGTCGGACGCCGTCCTGGACACGCGCGACATGCGATTCACGCTGGGAAGACCCCTTTTCAGGCGTTTCTAACTCAACACAATCTTGTGGCCGACGTGCAGGCCCTGCTACCCTTCACAGAATGGATAACACCGGTATTCGCTCCCCGGTAAGTAACGCTACAGAACATATCATAATATTCATCATTTTCTTCTGCCCAGCCGCTTTCATACCCGATTTTTCGTCGCATTTTTGGGGGCTGCCTCCTCGACCGGCTTCTCCAGCGGTGCAAAAGAAGACCGCATCCCCAAGCCAGGTGTGCTCTGCATATTAGTTCCTCCTGCACGAAATAACATGCGGACAGATGGCGGACAAGAGGTCATCGCCGCGCGCTTCGTCCACCCCGACGATGTGCTAGCAGAGTTCACCGCGGGCAAGATCACACTCATGCCGCCACAGTTCTACATCATGCAGACGCTCGCGGACATTTTGCGCGGCGACGCGACCACCACGCGCAACGCGCGCTGGTCGAGGACCTTGCACGCGGCGGGTTTGGGCGGATGGTGATCAACCCGCAACGCCTGGGGCCGCCGGACGCGCAAGGGCGTGTCGTACTAACGTACGAGGGAGACCACACGCGTGGCGGGCCCAAGGGACGGCTGCATCGGGCGACCATCCTTGCAGGAAAGGGCGGGGTAAGCACGTTATATGTTGTCTCCGAAACTCGCTAACCATGACCTTACAGGTCACCAGCGAAATCGCTCTGGAGCGCAATTTCGACATATTTACGGAGATAGAAGTAGTACCGTCCAAACTATAGATCTGATACGTGGGCTAATTGGTGTCTCGATTAAAGCATCTGCCGCAAGTTCCGGATTTTCAAGTGGAATGAATTAATGTGTATACAGATTGTACTCTACAGGGAATTGAATAACGCTACAGAATGAGATACTTACGCTACAAGCTACAATGAGATGATGCAATGAGAGATGAATGATGCAATGAGAGAGGATGCAATGAGAGAGGATGCAAGAGTGGCAATGGTTCGGGCTGTATAACTACGCCTCGGCAACGGAGTCGGGCCAAAGTCAAAGTATTCGTCGAACGCGATTTCGTCTTGTACTTCGGCTTGGCCTTCGTGCTCGTGACGCCAGGCGTGGGCCCCAATTCGTAGACCAGGTTCATCAGCGCCTCGTCAGTGGAGACCGGCGCAGGCCACTGGGTTGGGAACGATACGTCGGATTCGAACTGGGGTGAATTCGGGGAGGAACCATCGAAGCTGTCATGGGAGCGACGTCCATCTGGGGGAACGGTGCCGTGGCCGGGTTCTCCTCGACGGGCGCGTAGCTGGTCGCCGACGATGAATACTCGTAGTTCATCTGGGGCAACGCCGGCGCAGCCGGCGTGTAATACTGATGTGGGAACGAAACCGTCGACTGTGCCATAGCGGTAACGTCCATGGGTCAGCGACCCAGTGGCCTGCATGTCTTCGACAGGCGCATAGGTAGCGGCCTCCGCCGCCAAATAAGGGACAGTCTGAGCAGGCAGGGGCACTTGGAAGGATGGGGGGCCCCTCTGTCCGGGAAGCGCTGCACGACACGCAGCACCCACTGCTCCAGTGTGGAGGGGTCATACATCTCGTTCCCATAGAAGTAGAGGCCCTCCAAACGGCGCGCTTCAGCCAGGCGAGGTCCCCTCAACATCTGGACCACATAGCGCGCGTGAGGATTGGGCTCGATCGGCGTGTTCATAGGGCCAGCTACCAGGCCCGTGAGCTGGATGATGCCGCGGCCGAAGGGCAACGCGGTGGGCGGACGGGGAGTGACGAAGGTGGGGATGCCGTACGAGGGGACTTGGAGCAGCACTGAAGGCAACACGCGACGAGATGGGGTGTGGTAGGGCATAGTTGCCTGCATCCCACCCGGTCCAAGCGGGAGAGGCTGGGATGCTGGAGCTGCTGGTGCCCATTCGGTTGATACGAGACTGAGGCTCGTAATTGGTGGGATGAGCCGGGGCAGCGAACGGCATTGATTCTCTTGTTGGTAGACAGAGGGAGGGGCTGCTGCGGGGGATACGCCGGCTGAGGTGGTGGAGGGGGCGGGATGGCCTGCGAAGCCGTGGACGAGGGCCAGCATGATTCACGACCTGGTTCGCCGGGGGCTCACACTTGAAAGTATTCAGATAATGCTCGGGTACTGGCGGGTTCTTCCGTGTCTTCTTCGTCGCTTTGTATCTGCGCCAACGCTACAATAAATTGTAAACGTTAGAGAGGTGCAGAGAAGAACGGAAGGCGCGTACTCATTGCGGGGGCGCTTTCGCGATTTCGCCGCGCCAGCATTCGCAGCAGCGCGGGTGGGCTTACTCTGAACGGGCGGTCGTGGCGCAGAGGGTTGAGGACACTTCTCATCATTCTCCTTGGGTGGAGACTCGTTCGCGGGACGGGTTTCTGCTTCGGCTCTGGGCAGATGGGAACTGTAGACGTCCGCCGTAACTCGTGGGTTGGGGTTGGTTTGATAAGGAGTGTGTCGGCCGGTCGCTCGGCGGTAGAAATCTGGCACGCTGTATGGAAGGGAAAGAGGAAGGACAGTGGGCAGTGGCTTCGAGGGGGAAGCGTCGCAGGGGGTAACGACGGGCTGCGCTCCAAGAGGCTCGGACGCGGAGCCGGGGAGAGCCAGATTAGGGCATAACTGTGAAAGGGTCTGGGGAGTTGTGGAAGGGAGCGTCATGGCGCGAACTCGGACCGGCGCCTGAGTGCCAATTGGGGAGAGCTATGCCACCGGTGCCAAAGCTGGGGGATGGGTTAAGAATGGGCCAAACAGCACCTGGCGATGCTTGGGCAATAACGGGGAGAGGGTGGGCATTGTTAACGGAAAAGGGAATGAGGGGTGGGGCGCTATCAAAGCGGTGAGGAGGGAGCAGAATTGTGCAAAAAAAAAAACAATGCGAGCAAAAGAGCACAATTGCAGATTGTTAGTTATAGTGCGGATTAAGAGCAATGCATGCAGGAGGAAACAATTCAAGTGGCACACTGGTGGTGGTTGAAGAGAGAAAAGAAGATGCTCGAGTCTGAGGAACCAAACAGTTCTAACGCGTCAACAACGCGAAATCTTGTGACGCCGTTTTGGCGAGTTACCTAAAGCGTCAATCCAGCCAAAGCGTCATGAACACTGGTATGCTCGGCCCAACAGCTGTACGAGAACAGCAGCTCATGCAATTGCAGTCGAATGAAAGTGGCATGCCTATTATTATTCATGATAATCGAGTCCATTCCTTTCCGTAATCTTCTGTAATCTTCTACCACTACAAAGCGTCTCACCTAAACAAAGTGAAGGTGAGCCCCGAGTTTGAAATGGACTGAATGCCTACCTAGTGCCGCCCGAACCAAAGAACATCCGACGGTGACCGTTTGTTTCACACTCTCAGCATCGGCCAACGACGGGTTCACTTCCTGGCGAGCGAAAGGACGACTCAGTAACGGAATGGTCTGCGGGAATGGGCCGCCTACCATTATATCCAAAGCCACTAGAAGTCCGGTCTCCCAGATTGCCTCGCAGATATAATGTCCCTCTCTGAACGTGAGACCCCCACGAACCTTCATCTCCTGTCAGTATCGCTCGTTTCGCGAGGCCGCAAAAACATACCGGTGTACCAGTCGAAGGAGCCACGGAGGGATCCAATGCATCTACATCGAAACTCAAATGGATGGGCAATGCTCGCTTCGGATTGACGTGGTCCAGCGCCATTTCAACGACTTTGCCGATCCCATATTTATCCACCTCATGCATGCTGAAGGCCTTTATGTTATTCTCCTTTAGGATGCGTTTCTCCCCGGCGTCGACGTCGCGGAGACCGATATAAACGATACGCTCAGGCTTCAGCACAGGTTTCACCCAGGCGAATTCGGAGACTGGACTGCCAAGACCGAGGAGGAACGACACAGGCATCCCGTGAATATTACCTGCGCATGGATGTTAAAGCCGATTTCAACGGGAGCTGAGGCCGGTAAGGTCGCATACCAGAACCGGTGGATTCAGCGGTATTAATGTCCGCGTGGGCGTCAATCCAGATTACACATGCGTCCGGGTGAGCGCTTCATAAATCGTCAGCTGGTCGATCCCTCAGCCTAAGTGCTACGGGCTCACTCAAGTGTTCCAGAAATAGTCCCCATCGCCAGCGAGTGGTCTCCGCCAAGAGTAACGGGGAGCTCGCCTTTCTTCGCGTGCCCTCCAACGACTTTTGCGACGGCTTGGGTGACTGCGGACACCAGTCTCGGATTTTTGAGTTTGCCAATTGGCGGGTCTGTAATCGCATTGACTTCCTCAAATTGGTGGTGGCCGTCGAACTTGACTGCCCAGCCTATTTCAGTTAGCTGCTCAACAAGTCCAGCCTCGATCATATGGATAGGGCCCTGGTCTACACCTACGCGAGGCTGCCAAAACGCGTCAGTGAGGCAACGGACATGAATCGTTCATTGACGTACTTGACCACCGCTGCGCGAGATTAGAGCTTAAAACAGTGTATCTAGACTATAAAGCAGCAATAGACGTACCTAAACGGACAGCCGACAATCTAACAGCTCTTCAAGTCACCTACGCGGAAAAACGTGAATTGAGAACTCACCGCAGCGGTCATCGGGGACGGGAGAAAGCGCGACATCTAGAAATATTGGATAAAATAGCAAGGCGAAGGACTGGGAAGATCCGAAGCTTCAGGAGCCCCGTATTTATATGTAGCAAAAAAATGAGCTGTCACGATCGCCGGCCCGTGACCACACACAGAAAGATGGCGTATGGGTCTCAGGCTGAGACTCTCTTCCTGCTGTCGTCTCAAGACCCCAATAGCTGGAGAATGACGTGGAGGACAACAGCTTCCTCATTGCTTGATCTTGATGACTTGGCCAGCGACCAGTGGGCAGCGACCCTTGATCCCTAGATATTGGACGGAATACTCCGGAGCTCCTAGTATGAGACTTCGATGGACGGTGCAACGATAGGTTATTGGTATTTTTGGGGATTACGAACGAGGTCAAGAGCTTATCATACACGTCCTTATTTATGCGTACGTAGCCGCGATAAGACCGCTTTGACAGCGTGGGTCAAGTAATTCTACGCTTGGACCACAACCTTGTTGACGGAAAAAATTTGCAAGAAGAATTTGGAGCGCTGTCCAGGCGACTAATTGAAAAGAATGCCCATCACAAATCACCATACGACTTCACCCCAACATACAAGATCCTGCCCAAACTTCAAATACTTCAACTTGGGAAACCAGTCTCCTGTAAACGGTGTAATAAAGAGAAGGGCTGGGTTTTAGATGAACGAGCGAGGATGTGGCTCTCAGGCACTCGATCAAGGTGTTTTCCAGATAGAGGAAATCCGAATATCGATCCCATGCCGGGCTTGGCTCCAAGCCCCTCTTTTGCGATGCGGCCCGTGTACGGATCCGTCTGAAACAAATAGGCCACGGTCCTCACAACCAAACACTGTTACACGCTACCATGAGCAACACGGACGAAGGTAGGAGCAAGAAACGAGCACACGACGCCGTGTCGGCCACGACCTTCATATACGCCACCGACACCTCCCCTTTCACTGAAGAGGTGGCACGATATCATATCGAGGGCGAATATGCACTACCGCAATTGCGCAAAGTTCACCGGGAGACTGTCAAGGATGACTGGGTTTGGGTTTTACCGGACGAAATCGGCCCCTTTAAGCCAACCAGTGAAATTTTTGTACGGCAAGAATACCACAACCTTCTTGTGGCTATACTTCACTCAAAGTACGGAACAACATCGACGCACAGTAAACCACCTCATCACGTCCTAGCCCCTATCTGACCTCTTTTTAGCGCTTCTAACTCGAAGCGTATCAGACGTGAAAATTCGGGGCCCGAGATAAAGGTGGAAGAAAAAAAATATATACCTGGGCGACCCATTGGCGTTGCCCATTATCCAAGATGGGAGCCAGATTCTGTCCGACTTGACGTCCCCTGGCTCGAAATACCCAAATCCATTCGAAGGCGAAGGCAACTCCTTCAGGCGCAAGAACGGGGTTGTCATCACCGGCTACCCAGGAATTGGTCAGTCTGTACAGATCTAGACCGTTGAGCCTCTACTGAGGCACTCTGTGACAGGTAAAACGACATTTCTCAAGTATCTGTTTCACCTCCGCGCCGCCGCCAACCTTCCTACCACATACATGACGAATGAACGGACTGCTATTGTATACAAGAATGGATGCATAGGGGTGATCGAGGTCTTCTTCACAAGCGTCTTTCTGGAGAATATGCCGGACTCGACATGGGCCCTCATCGACTCCAACGCTAATCTCGCCACCATCCCACAAGATATAATTGATATTGGGTATTTCGTCGTGCAAGCAGCGTCTCCCAGAAAAGACCGCATGCGAGCGGCGCTCAAGCTCAACACTAAGGCCCAGATCTGTGTGATGCAGCCTTTCACGCCCTGGGAGCTTGTTATTGCGTATGTTTACTTTTCTGTCTTGTATGAAACTGTTCTTATACGAAGCCAGACAAAGCCTTAGATGCGATCGTGGGACTTTATCTGCGTCAGAGCAGCAACTCGTTGAATTCCATGAGAGGTTCGGTGGCTCGGCGCGTCATGCAGCCGTGGAAGCGCTGCAGCAAGACAAGTTCGACAAACAGATTAATTCGATCATGGTGAAGCCCGACGATCTTCGCTCACTACTCCATAACTCCACCTCCACTGGACTCGACGGGAGCATTCCCGACGACATTGCCCACATGCTCGTGTCGGTCTTCCCGCTAACCGACGCCGACCGGCGGCAGTTTCGGATCGGGTCCCCCTCGCGCGACATTTATCACAAACTGGAGGAACGGCTGAACATAACGCAGGAAGGGGCGCGGCGAGAGTTTTTTGAAACCTGCTTGGAGGCGGACACCCCCGGGAGCAGGTCCTTCGCCGGCGAGATGCTTGGCCAGCATTTCCACGATCTTATCACCCCAGGTGGAATGTGGAACCTTAGGCGCTTCAACAAAGGCACGCAAGGTAATTCGAAGGCGGTGGGGCGGACCTACACGGTCGAAAACAGCATTAGCAACGTCGTTCTGAAGGTTCACCAAACGGTGGAGATCGCCACCTCTGATACCCAGGCGCCGTCAGACTTCACGAGCGTTCCCATACAAACGTGGGGGAGTCGGGTACAAGACGAGCCCTCAGTGGGTGAGACACTGGATGCCGGTGTCTATTACCACCCGAAGCGCGGAAACTTCCCCGGGGCCGACTCCTTCTACATCCTCGAACCCGGTCACGCGGTGGTATTCCAGGCGTTGGTGAAAGCGTCACCGCACGGATTCACGGTGGAAGCTGTTGATTGGTTTGAGGCGCGGGGTGTCACAAAGTTCACGTACATCTACGTGTCCCCCCCAAACTACAAACCGCAAGTGCAGTTGCCCCGCGCACATGAGGACAAGTTCAAGGGCCGGATGTATACCGTAGAGCTGCGCTTGTGACCTTATCCGCGCCCTCTACAATCTACCGCGCTCTTGTCGGGTTCTATGTTATACGTTGTGAGACTCGCTCTTCTTTTTTTCTTTCTTTCTTGCTGCATGGGTGAGCTGCTTGCAAGCGGCCATGGGACTTATGGACAAGTACAATAGACAAGCAATTTCTCCTCTCTAAAATAAGTTAATCACTTTGTGCCCATATCCTTCCAACATCTCCCACTCTAACGGTGATCAAGAGCTGGTTATTTGGTGTCATAGAAGCTGGATCTGTACTATAATCGCATGTGTAGGGATACGAACTTCACACAATTTCGGTGCGTCGTAGAAAGATACCGGGAGCTCGTGTCGGCGTAGCAAATAGATAACTTCTTGAGGAAGAAATATTCCATGACAAAGATTGTGGCAAAAGTGTCGACGCCAACTATCATGATCAGTTCGATGTTTTCCCAGTGTTGCAACAGCTACAGATGGTTTTAAGCAGGAAAGGTACGGCGATGAAGCAAAGAGAAATGGGGGCACTCTGAGAAAGCCATATGCGGCAAAAGTCGACATAACCGCTCCCCAGTCCGAAGTTCAAGTTCGCGTCGTATACCATTTTCGAGGGAAGAAAATGGAATCCCAGAGCGTCGGCAACCTCTCTCCATGATCAATATCGCCAGAGAGTACAAGAGAGGCTTTTTGGGGGTTGGGGGTGGCAGGGGAAGACGGGAGACATTGAATACGAATATTTAGGAATATCTGCGCCAAAAAAATTCAGTTGGTGACAGCACTATTGAGGGCGCTGACGGCAGCAACTTGAAACCGGAGCTGTCCATTTCTGTTGACCAGCGTATACCAGTTCTGATACTTGGTGGTAGATTGGACAGGGACCAAGTGCGAAGGATGGCATGGACGTTCAAGTCCACGTTGTGGTGTTACAGAATTGATGTCGCTAAGTTGACTGCGAAGGTGTTCAAATTCGGCCATCGTCACGGGTTCAATTCATGGGTTCAATTTAGACGCCCACAACCTTGCATCTCCCACGATGAGCACTGTGACCCAACCCCAGGAAAGTACCCGAGTTGCGCTCGTAACTGGTGCCGCGCAAGGAATCGGGCGTGCGATCGCTCTGCGGCTGGCGGCCGACGGCCTCGACGTTGCGGTGAACGATCTCTCCGGCAAGATTGACGCTCTCACAACACTCGTAGAAGAGATCCAGCACCATGGCCGCAGAGCTGTCGTCATCACCACCGACGTTTCGAAGGAGGACGAGGTCAAGGGAATGGTTGAATTAACCGTATCGACTCTGGGCCGACTGGACGTGGTAAACTAACTAACAACATTCCGCGCCGAATTGGTATCATCTGAAGCATATGTAGATGGTAGCAAATGCCGGAGTCGTGGCTAGAGGCGCTTCGGCTAGAGACGGGGGCACCTCAGTGATGGAGGGTGAGTTGAATTCGTATCATATTGCACTGATTGTCCAGAAATCATTAATTTCAGCCAATGTTGAAACATGGGAGAAGTGCTGGGAGGTAAATATCCGAGGAACACTTCTGTGCTACAAGTACGCCGCCCGCCAGATGGTCAAACAAGGCGGCGGGGGTCGAATTATTGGTACCGTTTTCATCGGAGAATTTTCTGGTGACCTCCGACCGTTTTCTAGGTGCTTCTTCAGTCTGTGGATTGAGAGGTGTGCTTAAAAACCGTGGATGGTAACGGACAAATCTTTAATCGCTTTTGCAGGATATCCGGGCGTGGGCGCCTATTGTATATCGAAGGCCGCTGTCCGTTCCTTGACCCAGACGACTGGTAAGGACGCTCCGGTAATCATGAGTCGATTCCGAACATACGTGTAACCTCGTGTAACAGCGCTGGAACTGCGAGAGCACGGCATAACTGTAAACGCCTACGCGCCCGGAGCTATCGACACCGAGATGAGTAAGTGCTCGTATCTTCTCCATGGATGCCGTCTTACCTGCCGCTAGTTGCTCACCCGGCGGACAAAGAGAAGGGCGCCGGATTTTTTATCAAACAGGTGCGCTGAATAAGTAGTTTGGTGACTCGAAGTAATCACTATGATTTTTTCTTCAGTTCTTTAAAATCCCGGAGGTCCGAACAGGACAGCCCGCCGATGTAGCTGCTGTGGCGTCGTTCCTGGCTTCACCAGACGCCCATTTCGTCACCGGTCAGTACCAGTGCAAATAAATGGACTACTCATCCAAGCTTGACACGGGATTGCAGGCCAGACAATCTCTGTCGACGATGGAGTGCATTTTTCGTAATGTAAGATCTAGCGAGGCAGTACCTTGCCTTATATAACAGAATTAACGGCCCGCAGATCCCTTTCAATTATCCCGAAATATTTACCATTCGTGGTTCAATTTTGATTATTTAATTGCATTTGGTAACCCTAATCGTTCGATACCTCTAAAAGCTCGTCCCAAACAACGCTCGCCCACTCGTCTCCAGCGCTAGCTGACCATGGAAGGAGACCAGGGTACCGGATCTCACCTCGACCTTCCTCCACCAGGTAAGCGCAAGTTTACTCGGGTTTCCCGTGATGCCGTGCTTGTACAACTTCGGCTCGATCTCAGATTCCCACGGTTGAAAATAGACAAAAACGGACGGAGAGCACAAATACAGGCATCTACATCAGTCGTTCACGTCTACTTCACCATCTATCTCTTAGCGCGTGAACTGGGGGTAGTCATCTCCGAGCCTCCCACGGCTTTTGAGCCGCCTTCTTCTCGATCTGAATCACGGGATCGAGTTACGTGGAGCTTGAAGGTCTCTACATCCCACGATGAGCACTACGAGCCAACCACCCCACAGGGTTGCACTTGTAACAGGTGCCGCACAAGGAATCGGGCGTGCCATCGCCCTCCGGTTGGCAGTGGACGGTTTTGACGTAGCGGTGGACGACCTGCCGGATAAGAATGATTCTCTTAATACAGTCGTGGAGGAAATCCAGCGCCTCGGTCGCAAGGCAGTCGCGGTAGTCAGCGATGTGTCCAAGGAAGACGAGGTCAAGGCGATGGTCGAGTCGACTGTTTCTGCTCTTGGTCGACTTGACGTGGTAAAATAACACCGTTCTCCGCTGCATTGGTATCATTTGAATCATCTATAGATGGTAGCCAATGCGGGGGTAGGGGCTGGAGGCATCACCTCTGTAATGGACGGTGAGTTAAATCTGAACCAAAGGCCAGCTAAATAATTCAATTGTGTTGGTGTTGACGATTTCCTCAGTCAACGTTGAAGATTGGGAGAAATGCTGGGAGGTAAATATCAGAGGGGTTCTGCTGTGCTACAAGTACGCCGCCCGCCAGATGGTCAAACAAGGTGCTGGGGGCCGAATTATTGGTACCGTTTTCAACCCAGACCTTTCGGGTAGTGTCCGACCTTTTCCTAGGCGCTTCTTCTATTTGTGGATTGCGAGGTGCGCCCCCAAATCTTCGACGGGGACGAGTCTTGAATCAATTTTGCAGGATATGCGGGCGTGGGCGGCTATTGCGTTTCAAAGGCCGCTGTCCGTTCGCTTACTCAAACAACTGGTAAGCATCTTCCGATATTATGAGTTCATTCAACAAAGGAGCCGTAACAGCACTCGAGCTGCGAGAGCATAGCATAACCGTGAACGCCTACGCACCTGGGGTTATTGAGACCAACATGAGTGGGTGCTCATACTCTCGAGTATCCGATGAAGGTCGGGTTTGACTTGCCTCCCAGGCAACATTGAAGCCGTAGATAAAGAATACGGCCCAGGATTTGGAGTCAAAAGCGTGAGAAGATGGGTCGCATGAGTTCCAGCTGGTGATGATGACTTTTGACAGATCTTGAAAGTCACGGATTTTCGAACAGGACAGCCTGCCGATGTAGCTGCTGTCGTATCATTCCTGGCTTCCCCAGATTCCCATTTCGTCACCGGTGAGTGTCAACGCAACCGAATGAGCCATTCACCTAATTCTGGCGCGTTATTCGCAGGTCAGACAATATCTGTGGACGATGGAGTGCATTTTGCCTGACTTCGGACACTGTTGCAATGTGGTTGAATTATAATTACAGTAGTGAGTTACGTGACTGCACACTGTTGTTATCCACATGGAATTAGCTTGCCGCGGCAGATTGAAATGAGAAAGGAAGCCAGAATGAATGCAGACACCCCACTTGATGATTAGTCTCTCGCAGATGAGAGACGCTCCAGCACAACCAAATCGTATCCGGCGAGTCAGAGCAGCAAGCCTGCCCGGTACGTCCGTTTCGGTCCCTGCAGACCGTCTATCTGTTCTTCCAGGCCCCAGGGACGCTGGGCAGCCGCAGACTTTGTGTGTACTGTATTTCACCTTTTTTTCTATATGAAAAAAGATCGTCGATCATAGAGAAACGGTCAGCAAATGAACTTGGTATGAACGCCGTGTCGCTATCGAATATCTATGCGTTCCTAAAGCCGCACCGGCGAGGAAATGTATTCGGCAGGCCGCTCGGAACTCACGAGATTGCCCTGCGCATCCAAAACCTCCTTCGAGTCATAATTTTCCTCATAATAACGAATCATCGCAGGGATCCCGTGCGTGCACATCGTGGAATACGCCTCGCACCGCTTGCGCCAGTCCGCCAGCGTGTACCGGGTTTTATTTTTGCCTTGTAACGACTCTGCCGTCGGTATGCCCTCAACCATAGGGTCCCAGCCGTCGGGTACGACGCTATGCATTGGTCGTACCGCTTCCGCTCATCGAAATGTGCCTGGAGGTATGCGAGTGCGGCGCACCTGTCCGAGATGGCATACAGCGCTGCGACATGCTCCGGGGTCGGCACAGTGTAATTGAATTCCTCGTACTCGAACCGGATCGTGCTCGGGTTCCAAAAAATCGGAATGTGGAACTGCTCCGGGACGCAGGAGACGAAGATGGAGCCGTGTCATCAATGATGATGCCAGGCGTGAGCAATAGCAAATGTGAGCACCAGAAGGGAGACTGGGATGGGATTTCATAAAAGTCGTGTGCTTTGGCTGCGAGGAAGACTGCCATGGCCTCTCGGATCGAGTCTTCGTTGAGCTTAGCCCAGGCTTGCTTCCACTCTCTGTTGGTCACCCAGTTTAGAGCCAAGGTAGTTGTGCATACTCGGGTACGCCCAGGGAATCGCTGCTGCTAGGCTCGCTCATGGTGGTGGATTGTCGGAGAGACACAAGTCGGTGTTTGCCGGATTGCCGAATTTCGGCATTGGCATGCCATCATGATGTTGTCTAAACAGGGGTTTTTCTAGCAGGCCCATGGCTGGATTCACTCCGTTCCCTATACCCTTCACCGAAGTAACTTCCATGACAGCAAATCTAACACAGGTGTACAATCATCTCACGGCGCCCGCCGGCTCGCGGTGCGGAAGGGTCTTCAACCTGGTTTGCGTTTCACCCTTGATCTGGTCATCCCCGCGTCCAATCCCGCGGCAAATGGCCGCCCTCCCGCCATACCGGCTCAATCGTCTACTCACCTACGTCTCCATCGTCCACTCCAAACCGGCCCGAATAAGCTCTCTCAAGTCTGGCTTGCGGTGGTAGAGAGGATCCCGAATGCGACGCGACGGAGACGTTTCTCGTCCTCAAATCATTCAGCCATCGATGTTCCGTACCCGGGATTGATGACACTGGGCATTCAACTAATATTTCCGGAGCGCCTGGCGTCGGAGGAGGCTGAAATGTACGAACAACTCGCGCCACAAACAAGGTCGAGCCATTCCGTATTTCTTCGGAATTCATACTGTACGTTTACCATATCGGAATGCGTTTCGGAGCGTCTCATTCTCATTAAATGCAGCTCGTGACACCGTCGGATGAGCCTGCGTGGGCTCTGGTGCTTGAACACATCCCCGGACAGACTGTGCGCGAGTACAGCGAGTCACCGAATCAAACAATCAAAGAGAGTTGCGAACTCGTGAGCATTCTCAGCTCCAGAAAAGCATTTGGTAACCCCTCCATGCAGCTGAAACTCTCCATCGACACTCTACGGGACTTCATGTCCGACGGCTGGTGCCATTTGGATTTGACCCCCAGAACATCATAGTCACAGGCGCGCCGGAAGAACGATCTGTGGTCTTCATCGACCTTTTTTCTGCCGTTAGGTATCCATCTCACCGTCGGAAACAAGGCGAGCTGAGAAGGGCACGATGGTTATACGTTGAAATTTGTCGTTACTTGGAGGATCACAGGGACGAAATACAACACTGGGCAGCGGAGAATCTGCAGCCTGAAATCACAAACCCGGTGCCGTTCTAGAGCCTGGAGACTAGCCTCTAATATCCTGTGAGTGTTTCTTCTTGTCCTTTACCACCTCATCATTCCGTACAGTTCACCACTGATGCCCATATCATCACCATACTTGTTCCGTTTCAGTTGACACCTTAAATAGCTTTCTTGCCTGTAACTTTAATCTCTCCGTTCGCGATTGACACCATGGATCGTTTTCTTGCCCATTCGACTTCTCAAGCAATTCCATGCTCAGTCGCCGACAAGCGCAGGCGCAAAAGCGAAGCGCACTGCGTCCGATTTGAACTCCAGATCCGAACTTTTCAACTCCAACTTTCGATGATTATACTTAGAGCCTGGTAGTTGTATATACTCGTGTACACCCAGTGAACCGCTCCTGCTACGCTCACGCTCATGATGGTGGATTCTAGGAGAGACCTCTATGTCTGTTTAAACATTTCCAAGCCATTGTTCGCCGAATTGCCGAATCTCAGCATTAAAAAAGATTCAAACCATCCAAATTAATATTGGGGTATCGGGGTTCCGAATTCACAGGTTGCAAGGCTACATCATGGACTACTAGTAGTAATGTATGTACATATATCGAAGGAAGAAGATGAAGAAAACGAGTGCTGGATATAGAGCTGCACTGTGTAATAAGATTAAGCCGGACGGGTGCAGGTGGACTACAGCGTGTAAATGGATCCAGGTTTAGCGAGGCGTGCGCCGTGTATCGATTACTCGGTGACCCAAACTAAGGCAATTGTTAGTTCGTGTTGACAGAGGGAAGGAGGGGAGAAGAGCTCGTACAGGCAAGGGCGATCACGAGATACAATGTGACGAGGCTAGAAGACAATGAGAAGGACGCAACGACGCAAAGAAAATCAACACATACATTAGTCCTTCCATGTAGTTGGACTTGCCGTCTCTGGATAGAAAGTCAGTGAAAAGTCAAGGTTATTGTTTCAACATAAAAGACTTGCTGGATTAGGGTGTTGACGAGGAACACAGAGACAAAGAGAGCGACGGTCTGTGGTACGTTCATTATCGCCTGAAACGAACGGGAACAAAATCAACTCACCTCGAAGTTGGCGAAGAACAACGTCAGCTCGTGTCCAGCACTGCAAACGGGTCATCAGTAATTAAACGCATCCCTGTGCGTACTTACATCCAACCGACGATGACGAGGAGCGGTACAACGAATGTAGCGATTTGCTATGCTGCTGTTAGAAGTTTATCCAAGATTGTCATTAAAAACTAACAATAGAACTGCCGACGCAGATCCCAATAGTCAACTGCATTGGAAAGTTAATCTACGGCGTGGATGAAGGTTTGAATATTACGAACCTCCATCTGTCCTTTCATTGCCATCCATACAGAGTGACGTGTTCCGCGGCATTTGCCTACAATTGAATTAGATATACGAGCGAGACCGAAGCATCTGTACTGACGACGATCGGCAGAAGAATTAAACCAATGAACGGTTTGGGGATGGAATACCGTTCAGCCGTTTCTTCGATGGAAGCGACCACTGAAATTACATCAGCTCGCAATAAACCTGAAAGTGAACCAGATAACCCACAGTAATCTGCACAGAACGAGGTCACGACCGTCGTTGCGAGCAAACTGAACTGCGTTAGCATTAAACGTATAATACGGTGAGGAATACGTACGCAACCCCAGCGGCAACGACACTCATTTTGGGCTCCTCTGCTTCTTGTTCTTCCGCTCAAACAGATATGCATGTGTTTTCAACTAGGGGGAAAAACAACGGATGTTAGCGTGAACGTGCCAAATCGAAGAGTACTAACGGACTTGGAAGCAAAGATAGGCAACATAAACTCCGAGCAAAAGAAGTGCTGTTCCTCTGGAGATCACTAGCAGACCACCTTGGTCTATATCGGCCTCAGCAGAGAATAATGCTGGTAATTTGTTTTGGCACCGTCTGATGCCAACATGGTGCTATGATACGCTGCAGGTATAACGAGTGCTGGATGGAGATGGTCAGACAGCGAAATGAACTGATAAATACAACAACGCACTGATACAAGCCAATGTCATGACTGAGCAAGTCGCAGGTTATAAAAAAATTGCAGATTCAAAGAAATAGTCTCACAGAGCTTGAACTGTGGGTCGATGTAAGTAAGAAATGGGTCCGGACTTGGGTGGAAAGATGAGCTTACGCTTGAGCAGCGGTGACTTGGAAATTACTCTCCTTGAATTTGAACCCAGCTAACGAGTTGAGAGACCTCAAACAAAGCAACAAACCAAGAAAATACCTGCAAGGAACGAGCAACCCAAGACCAAGAGCAAATTCGACAGAATCGATCCCAGCATCTAGTTGAACAACAATTAAAATTTTGTGCGAGAAGAGGCAATAAACATACCGATGTTTGCACGATTCGGAGTTCACCTGATCCGGTCAACAGTCAGTCGAAACACCCGAAGAGTGAAACACGTGGCGGACCTTGAAGCAGAGCAGCAATGCCGACGATGATTTCTACTGCGTTTCCGAACGAGGCGTTGAGAAGACCAGCGAGTGTTTGTCCCAACTTTGCGGACATCTGTTCCGTTGCTTCACCGAGCAGCTAATACGGTTTAGTAAGAGCTGTCATTTCTCCACTGTTTTCGGAGCCCACCTTTGCCAGAGGGATGATGGCGATGAAGCTGAAAGAAAAACGAAGCGCGGCATCCCAGTTCAGAAGCGAAGATATGATGCTCAAAGGCACGAAGAGGAGAATAGATTGAGGTACGATCCAAATATGAAGTATCTGAAAGATTGGGTCCATGACGGCTCTCCTTCCGCCGCGATTAATGTTTTTATGCGGTGTGCAAAAGTGGGCTGGAATGGGTTCCATTTCCGTTGAGCAGGGGTGAAGTTTCTGAAGACATGGAGCAGAGGACAAGGAAGTAGAGGAGAAAATATAGGTCTAGGGAGCCGAGGCAGTGCGTACTTGGCATCACGTCAACGGGACTTTAACGGTCACGTGGACCGCGTTCAACACTAATTGCCGCAAGTCTCCGAAACAGTCTGTTGGCACTGCTCGGTGCTCCTGTACTTTGAGCCACTGATATCCATTCCTCTACAGCTTAGAGACCCTAAAAGGAGGGGCCAAGAAGAAACAAAAGCGGCCAGCTCCCGGCTTGGCCGCTTGGACCGCCGTAAATCGCCACAGCTTAATGATGTTTTTGGAAATTTGGAGTAATGTATCCGTCATATCGCACATTTCTTAGCGGACAAAATTGTGAGCAAGATGAGAGACACCGGACAGCACACACTAGCCGAGGTAAGCCTTTCCCATGATTTATTCCGAACGCATTTCGCAGAGTATATAAACAAATCTGCTGAATGGTTTCTAATCTCTCTATTTATTTGGCGATCCCGGAAGCATCTACTACCGCCTCGTCAACATGTCTTCACCATCTCGTCGCGATCCTGTGCTAAGTGCGCGACATCCCCGAACTGCACAATCGTCACTGGTCTTTCGCCAAGTTCTACCTCTATGATCGTCACGGATGTGTTATGGCAGCGTGTGATCACCACCTCCGGGGCACACTGCGCCTTCCTGCTCCAATCAGTGTTCGCACCAGCGCATTAATCGTTCCCCCGTGGCTAGTCACCAAGACGTTGTACGCCGTCTCCCGGGGCGGCAGTGCGCGTGTGCGCTGCAGTATTGATTCTTCCACCACCCCACAACGCGCCCAGCGAACGCCTCAGGTGTCTCGACCGTCTCGTCACCACCATTGTGCGCTCCCGGTTCCTTTCGCCGTGATCTTCGTGCCCTGCAGATCCCCTAGAAACTGCGCAAATCTAAATTATTTATGGTCAAAGCTGTGCCGATCTCAAAACGTACTCGCTCCCGCAGCTCTTCCACCGCCCGGATCTCTATGTCCGTACGATGCTCCAAGATAATCTGGGCTGTCTAGGCCAATTCAATCGGAGGCACTGCTAGCCAAGGGATCGCACGGACCTTGAGCGCACGCACAAGATCGCTGCTGTACGCCGCGTCAAAGTGCACCGATCGCAGCGCATCTGCGACGCGCCGCGCCTGCTCCAAGCCCGTCTCGTTCAACTCCGTATCCAACTGTCCCTGGATCACGGAGTCCTTGTTCTCCTGCGTCTCCCCATGCCTCACCACGTATATCTTGGCGAAAGGCATAAAACAAACGGTATTTTGTCTTACGTAACGGAACATCAGAAAGGCTCCGAGGCTTTTGCCCGAGTCAACGCCATGCGCGCAAGGGTGCACAAAGTGATTAACTTATTTTTAGAGAGTAGAAATTGCTTGTCTATTGTACTTGTCCATAAGCCCGAAGGCCGCTTGCAAGCAGTTCACCCATGCAGAAAGAAAGAAAAAGAAAAGTAAGTATAACATAGAACCCAACAACTGACGACGTAGATCGACGCCTGGATCGTAAAGAAGCTGGGGCGCGGGTAAAGTCTACAAGCGTAGCTCTAGGGCATACATCCGGTCCTTAAACTTGTCTTCGTGTGCGCGGGGCAACTGCACTTGCGGTTGTAGTTTGGGGGGACACGTAGATGTACGTGAACTTTGTGACACCCCGCGCCTCGAACCAATCTACAGCTTCCACCGTGAATCCGTGCGGTGACGCTTTCACCAACGCCTGGAACACCAGCGCGTGATCGGGTTCGAGGATGTAGAAGGAGTCGGCCCCGGGAAGTTTCTGCGCTTCGGACGGTAATAGACACCCACGTCAAGTGTCGTACCCACGGGCTCGTCTTGTACTCGATCCCACCAGATTTGTATAGGAACGCTCGTGAAGTCTGACGGCGCCTGGGTATCGGAGGTGACGATCTCCACCGTTTTATGAACCTTCAAAGAGACATTGCTAATGCTGTTTTCGACCGTGTAGGTCCGCGTCACCGCCTTCGAATTACCTTGCGCGCCTTTGTTGAAGCGCCGAAGGTTCCACATTCCACCTGGGGTGATAAGATCGTGGAAATGGTGGCCAAGCATTTCGCCGGCGAAGGACCTGCTCCCGGGGTATTCGCCTGCAAGCAGCTTTCAAAAAAATCCCGCCGCGCCCCCTCCTGCGTTATTTTCAGCCGTTTCTTCAGTTTGAGATAGATGTCGCCCGAGGGGGGCCCGATCCGAAACTGCCGCCGGTCGGCGTCGGTTAGCGGGAAGACCGACACAAACATGTGGGCAATGTCGTCGGGGATGCTCCCGTCGAGTCTAGTGGAGGTGGAGTTATGGAGTAGTGAGCGAAGATCGTCGGGCTTCGCCGTGATCGAATTAATCCTGGCCTCAAACTCGTCTTGCTGCAGCGCTTCCACGGCTGCATGACGCGCCGAGCCACCGAACCTCTCATGGAATTCAACGAGTTGCTGCTCTGACGCGGGGAAGTTCCCACTACGACGACCTTCAAGTCTAAGCCTTTGTCTGGCTTTGTATAAGAACAGTTTTATACAAGACAGAAGAGTAAACATACGCAATAACAAGCTCCCAGGGCGTGAAAGGCTGCATCACACAGACCTGGGCCCCGTTGTCTTCGAGCTTGAGCGCCGCTTGCATGCGATCTTTTCTGGGAGACGCTGCTTGCACGACAAAAAACCCTGTCTCGATTATGTCTTGGGGGATAGTGACGAGATTGGCGTTGGAGTCGATGAGGGCCCATGTCGAGTCCGGCATATTCCCAGAAAAATGTCTTCGTTAGCGTCGGTGATCTTCCCCATGTATCCATTCTTGTATACAGTCGTAATCTTTCCACCCGGCATGTATATGGTAGGAAGGCCGGCGGCGGCGCGGAGGTGAAATATATACTTGAGAAACGTCGTTTTACCTTTCACAGAGTGCCTCAGTAGAGGCTCGACGGTCTAGATCTGTACAGACTGACCAATTCCTGGGTAACCTGTGATCACAACCCCGCCGTTGGGTCTGAAGGAGTCGCCTTCGCCCGCGAATGGATTCGGGTATTTCGAGTCAGAGGACGTGAAGTTGGACAGGATCTGGGTCCCATCTTGGATAATGGGT
Organism: Mycena leptocephala; assembly: GCA_029378395.1. Classification (NCBI taxonomy): domain Eukaryota; kingdom Fungi; phylum Basidiomycota; class Agaricomycetes; order Agaricales; family Mycenaceae; genus Mycena; species Mycena leptocephala. Next base: position 5,460 of record JARJLF010002799.1, on the reverse strand, counting down.
AGCGCCCATGCGTCGCCCAGGTATATATCTTCTTCTTCCCGCTTTATCGTAGGCCCAGAATTTTCATCTCGCATACGCTTCGAGTTCTGAGAAAAGCTAAAAAGCGGTCAAATAGGGACTGGGACGTGATGGACCGGTTTACTGCACATCGATGTCGTTCCGTGCTTTGATCGAGTGAAGAATCGCCACAAGAAGGTCGTGGTATTCTTGCCGTACAAGAATTTTTGACATAGGTTTCTTTATGCCGATTTCGGTCCGGTAAAACCCAAACCCAGTAATCCTTGATAGGAAGAGAGTTGAGTCGGGATGCTCCCGGCGAACTTGGTGCAGTTGCGGGAGTGGATATCCCTGGACAGGATATTGCTTAACCTCTGCAGTGAGAGGGGAGGTGTCGGTGGCGAACATCGAGGTCGTGGCCGATACGGCGTCGTGTGCTCGTTTCTTGCTACTAGGTTCGTCCTTGTCGCTCATGGTACAGCCGTTTTGGAAACTATAGAGGGGTTCGTAAATCGTTGATGCTCAATTTTTGCTTACCATTGTTTGTGGCCGCGTCCTCGGCTAGCTTCGGCTCCACACCTCCCGGTGACTTCCACGTTGCTTCCACGACTCCACCATGAGTTGTCGGCTTGCTCGCTGGGGTGATTGCAGAATAAATGGACCAGTTTTTTTCTTTCTCGTGTCGGAATACATTTATATATGGCCATGGGTCGTTGCAGAAGACGAACACGGGCAAAATGCGAGGCTCAGCTGTGTGGAGCCGAAGACGCCGTAACAAACAACGGTAAGCAAAAATCGAGCATCAACAATTTACGAAACCCCTCTATAGTTCCAAAACGGCTGTAACGTGTTTGGTTGTGAGAACCGTGGCTGTGCTTCTTGTTTGGATTCATCCAGCCAACGGTGCACTGCCAGTGTGCACGGGCCGCAGCCCATCTCGGAGCGTATGTCTGCTGAGTCCATCTTCAGGCCTGCGCAGAAATATTGCAGAAATACCCTTGACAATTTATCGGCTCGTGCAGTATAAAAAAGGGGTTGCCACATCCCTGTTCTCCATGCGAAAGGCATAAAACAAAACGGTGTTTTTCGTCTTATCTAACCCACACATCGCAAAAGAGGCGCGCCGCAGAAAAGCTCCGAGGCTTTGTCAAGCCGGCATGCGTGAGAGACGTTGCAAGGACATGCAGACAAAGTGATCAACCCATTTTAGAGAGTAGAAATTGCTTGTCTATTGTACTTGTCCATAAGTCCCGGGCCGCTTGCAAGCAGCTCACCCCATATGTATGCACAGCGGAAAGAAAGGAGAAGAAAAGCGAGTCTAACAACGTATAACATAGAACCCGATATTGTCAAATGCAAAGCGTCTATTTTTACAGGATCCCGGATACCAGCAGCGCAGAAATCTCGACTACGAGGTTCCGGACGCGATCCTCGGGGAACCGCGAGGGAAGGTCGCGCATCGACCGTGTCACTTGCGCCGCCTGTGCGCCGTCGAGAGGGTTCTTTTGCTGCTTCGAGGCGTAAATCTAGTTAGTGAAAATGAGCATGCGTAGTTTGATGTGGGGTACAAGGACAACTGACGACGTTGCCGAGCCTACAAGAGCGCGGTACAGCTCTCCGAGTCGCTTTCTCCTCCTCCAGCACCTGGAAGATCATCGACACATGCAGCGACCGACTTGCTCATCCAACGGCGTGAACAACGTAACGCAGGAACGCTTCATACGATATATCAGAACATACTCAGTGGAGTACGAATAGACCCTACTTGAGCAGCATCGTCGCGAGCGGTTTCCGCTGAGTCGGCGAGAGCGTAGCGTACGACGCATCCGACACAACTTTCAAGACCTGACGCAGGCATGGTCATCAGAGACACGGACGTTAATAAATGGCAAGACAAGCATACCTGGCCAAGCCACGGCCCGTCCGCCGCACCAGATCCCTCCTGCGCGACGTTCGCCAGGGCGCGGAACACCAGCATGACGTTCATCTCGACGGGCTTGGTCGCCGACTTGACCCATGGCGTCTGCCAATCTGCTGCCTTGAAGAGGCATTCGAACAGCCGCTCCTTGAGCCCGGCGCCTTGACCGCCTCGGGCAGAACGCGACGATTAGGCGCGCGAGGTCCAGAACTTGTTTGGAGGTGTGAGGGTTAAAGGACACGAGCGGCATAAAAATATATAATGTACCTGGCAGTCTGAGAGATACCGGCCAGCGCTCCAACACATGTATAACCGAGTCGACATGGACGTTCCCCAGCGGGTTTGTCGGCCGCTTTCCCGCGGCGCATTTCTGGACATAGGCAAAGGCTTCGTCGATGGACCGGTCCTCTTCCGGGTAAAACGCAAGAGAAGACGTGGACTATGAGACATGATCAGCACCACAGCACCGAAAACAACACAACTCCACTTACAATTTCGTTCCGCAAACCATCGTTGTACTGATGGAGCTTCGCTCGCATTTGGACGAGGTTGCCCTCCTTCAGAAGAACGGGCTGCAGCTATAAATAAAATTATGTGAGGCTCAAGAAAAGATCCATAGGTGCTGAGGACTTACCACAGGAAGGACACCCGCCGGTTTAGCGGGGGCGGCGGGCTGCGACGCACCAGAGTACCGCGAGGCGCCTGTGTACGGGTCCATGTAGCTCGAAGCCGGGGCCGCCGCCGCCGCCGGTGCACCCGTGTATCGAGACGCGCCGGTGTAGGGGTCCATATATGATGAAGCGGGCGCAGCGGGCCCAGACGCACCACCACTTTGATATCTCGATGCTCCTGCGCAAACAAGTGTTACCTCACGCGACCTCTTGATACCAAGCAAGCTCGCCTGTGTATGGATCGACATATTGCTCGCCGCCTCCGCCGAGGGTCTGCCCGGGCGTGTTCTGGTAGATATATTCCACAATCGTGTTCACGTGCGACAGCGGGAGGTTGTTTCGCTCCAGGAAGCGCTGGGCGGCTGCGGCGGGGTTCTCTGCGGATTTTCAGTAACCCGGCAGGTTAAGATAGGACGATGCTTACCGGATACGTTGTAGGGAAGCTTCAGAGCAGGCTCCCCGTCCTCAATCGCGACGCTCCAAACGTAATCATACTCCTTGCCTTCAAAGAAGTCTTGGTCTTCTCGCCATCAGACGGTCCCTCTGCGCGTTCTCCCATTTTTTCCAGACGGAGCCGTCCCACTAGATAGTCTGAAATGAGTAACTTGAAATTTACGAGGAAGCGATACTCACATGATGCACTTCCGTAACATGCCGTTTAATACCAGGATGGTTTGGCCGACTTTTTTGCCTAAACAACGAATCGTAAAGGTCCGCGACACAGTGCGACAAACGCACCAGGTTGGGTCACGCCTCCATGTTCCACCTTTACTTGCTCACATCATGCGAGAAAGAGATTGCTGAGCGATCACATCCTCTAGCATTGATGTCCTCCGCAGACGCCCACCGCTCCTCCGAGGCACTGAATATCCGGACCATTTTATCACTAGAACCGCTACAATATCGCCGTTCGCCAGTGTCGACACCGTCCACACTGAAATGGCGGGTGAACCAGTACCTGCGCACACTCGCCGTCTAAAAAAATGGTAAGAATGAAAACTACGTCAAATATCCGAGCACGCACCTTTCCAGACCCGTACACTGCGATCTTCACTGGACGACACCAGATCCCCGCTCGGCAGAACCGCCAATCGGTAAATGAACGAGGTGTGGCCGGTGAGCGTATACACGAGGTCACCCCAAGGGACCATACTCGGATTTCGCTAGCAGAGGGTCCATTCATTGGTAGGATAGAAGATGGAAGCAACTCACTTGTCTGCACACGACGCGAATCCAATGTCCGGAATCAATGCTAACGAACGAACGACGGCGTTGTGTCCAGGAAAAGTGTGTATTACTTTGTGCTGTTGCCACAGCTTGATTGTTTTGTCGGCAGAGCCTGCGCGTCGACACATTCAGGTGAAGAACGCACGATCAGTAACTGCAACGCACCCGTGATGAACTCGTCCTCATTTATGGCCAACACGTCCCAGACACTATTTTCGTGTCCCTTCAATTCGTACGCCGAATTGAAGTTCTTCCAGACTCGTGCAGTACTGGTATCGACGTATAAGCGTCGAGAAAAAGCTGGAGAACATGCAACTCACTAGTCCCACGAACAAGATATTATATTTCCGGCAGGTGTCGTGCGCAGCCCACAGACATTGCCGGAGTGGCCCAGTAGAGTGTAATCGGGGTCATCCTTTGTGGGTTCCAAAGAGTACACGTTTATCACGCCGAGTTGGTCGCCAGTGACCGCGTATCCTGCTCCGATCGTCAATAAATTTGGTACGAATTGACTGACAAATCCGACCCTTGGGTGCGTCGGCAGTTGGCGGCAGATATGTTACCGCGTTCACATATCGCGTACTGGCATTGAAGACCGAATCCGAGGTGAATCCTGCGGTCGCCGAGTCGCGCCGCCACACGATCGCGGTGGAATCACGAGAAGCGGACAAAATGAGATCGTCGGCCGGGGTGCTCAACGCGCGTACCTATTCCTCGGTCAGAACGACGGAATAGTATGGACCAAGCGGGACGTGCATCTGAGCTATGGCCAGCCAAAGTCGCGGACAACTTGTAGGGCATCGTGGTAGAGGACAAAGGGTGGTAGTGTTTGTTTATAAGAGCACAAACCCTCGAAGATCGATGCGGATACCATGATTAAGGAAGAACCCCAGTTTTAAGATATAGCCTCCGAAGCATCAATTGATTTTTATTATGTAGCAGGTACACAAGCGGGTACTGTATACGTATCCCAAAAAAAAAAGGGAGAAGAGAAAAAAATGTGCACCACGCTAACGAGCCCAAGCAGTTGTGGGACATAACAGTCGGGAGATACGGAGGTGTAGACTATGCCTTGCACCATTACTTCATCTTCTGCGAGGGCCCCCACGATACGATCGTTCACCGGTGGGATTGAAGGGAACGTTTTGAGACCATGAGGGGATGAAGAGAAAAGCGCTTGGGTCCAAATTGCCTTTTATAGTTAACGGTGTTTAGGGCCGGTGATGGACCAACATGCTAACTTTCATGTCTGAACCCCAAAAAAATATGCTGGTATCCACAACAAACATGAATGCCCTTCTCTCGCTGGGTTGGTTTATTTTATTCTATTTTACCCGTGAGCTACTTTTTTCGGAATCAAATTTGAGCCTCGATGCTGAACAGCAGGCGCCGAAAATTCGTGTACAGTTCTGAGTCGAGTAAAGACGACAGACGAACGTTCCATCGTAAATTTTGAGTAGAGATTATACTTCCCGATCATCCCGCCTCTGCACGCAGCAAGTTCTAGGCCATATACATAAACAAGTGTGCAGGACACCGAACGCGATAGCGTGCTCGTCAATTAAATTCCGAGTCCCCTGCTGAAAACTCCGCGTCGCCTGGGCCCGCCACACGCAAGCGTGACTCCGAACGCGAGGGCGTGGCTTT
>JARJLF010002798.1:0-28817 GCA_029378395.1 Mycena leptocephala | reverse complement strand
GGCAGAAGGGTAGACGCAGAGAGGGGCGTCGAATACGAGAGGAAGGGCTGGAGGTGAAGGTACGAGTCAGAGAGCGATGTGCAGTGTTGATCGCCACGGCGCTGACGGACGGCAGTGCCACGCAGCGGCAAATAAGCGCGCGCGGCCGGACCGGGCGGGACCAGGTGCACATTAAAGCAGAAGCTTGCGACGGCGATGCGAAAGGGAAAAAGTGTTAGGGTCGGAACGGGCTATTGGTGTTGCTCCTTTGGAGGGACGGTAGCAGCGCTGAGAGCTGTGAGGAGGAGAGTGTTGCCAATGGCAGGGCGTCACAGGGGCGGCGGGGAGCGCAGGGAGATGGCAGTGGCGGTCGGCGCACAGAAACAGGCAAAAGCGGATGGGTGTGGTGTATGGTGTCGCAGTGGCATCACACGACGCGCTTCGAGCAGTCAGCTGAAGGAGGTTTCAGACAAGTTGCAAGACACATGCAAGTGTCCACAAAGTGTCCGTATCTCGCGTAGCACCGGGGATAAAATTCCGTATGGGTTCTTAAAATGAAGGCAAATAGTGGGAAAATCGACTGGTGAATGTGGTATAGGCCTCACAAGCAGGTGTCGAGCGCGGAATGCGAGAAGGCACAGAAGGAGCATTTGACAACGCGATCAGAGTTCAATTTGCAGGGACGCAATAATTGGGCGCTTGACACGAGATTTTGGGAGGAGGAGTATTTCAATATGAGTTATCGATCTAGGTAGTCGCCGGACGCGAAAGCAACGGGCAAGCACTTTTTTGGAGTGGCAACGGAGGAAGGTCTGGTTGTGTTTTGCACGGAGCATAAAAAAACGACGCATTTGTAGTACCAACATGTGGCGAGTTATTCATAGTTAGGTCGATGTTAGTGGTGGAAATGTGGTGGTAGGCATAAAATCGACTCTTGAAGCTCAAAATATTCAAATATCGCATTAGTACCCGTAGTACAGGGATATCGAATGGTTGTTTTGGGACACGGAATAACCTAGGGCTCGAAAGCACATCTCAAATTTACCTGGGTATCATATCCCGGTCTAAAAAGTCATCGGGACCATACACAAGCCGCCAAAGTGCTGCGCGAGAATGTTGTTTGGTGGAATAATTTGTTTTGGAATCAATGGCCATCCATGAACATCGTGGATAATCTCAAGCTTGCGAGCAACTTATCCCACATGGGTATGCATTCATATGCGGTTATACCGTCTTTTAGGCCAAGAGTTCTCAGGTGATGCTAAACCTTGATCATCCATCCGGTTTGACGACGAATCAGTCATGAGTGACGAGGAGGTCCTCGCATCGGGAGTCCGGCAAGATCTCATAAGAGTACGTTCATGTCTTGATATTGGGCGTGCAACTGAATTACTACAGGTGTCGTTGGAATTGAAAACATCACCGACATCATTGCAGATTTCAACCAGGCACTTGAACATGAACCGGTGATAAGCAGTGAATGAACACACAGTAGAAAACACGATATTTTCGGTTTCATTGTATAGTTCATTCCTATTATATTATCATTATAGGCAGTACTGAGAACCCAAAGTAGCTGGCCTGTGGCCAGCATCACAGGAGCAACGGGATGATGCTCTGGTGGAAGCCAGAGGTGTCTCTGACAAGTACTCGCTCCGAAACATGTAGGAGATTGTGTAGCCCGACCTAAACATATGGGTATTCTACCAAGTTCTGGTAGTTCCGGTCATTCTGGTAGTTCTGTTCGACGAGAACTATGGGAATGATGGGAAATAGAGATTCGAGCGATTATTCTATTCTCGATCTTGGTTCTCGACACATTCGCGTCGATCCAAGTGACATGAGAACACCAGAGGCGGTGTTTCGATTGTACCCGAACGTCGGTTACTCGGCAACGTGCATCAGAGTGGGATAATAAGCGAAGGGAGCCCATGATCGTCGATCCTGGAGTTCCCAGGACTTTCCCCATTGAGTGTAGGAGCATTCTCAAGAACCCATCCTGAGCCATAACTCAAAGTGGGGTATCATTCGAAGCCTACATGGCTGGAGATTACAGTTCTCATGAAGATCTTCGAGGGATACCTTCAGAGAGCAAGTTACATTGCAAAAGGGCTACATGGTGGTTGATGTCTAAGCTGCCATCAAAGTCACCATGTGCAGAATCTTACAAAGGAATGGTCGGAATATACCCGGAATGGCGTGCTCAGTGCCCCGACCAATGAGAATCAACGGATTCTAGTCGCCAAGACGGATACACGGACTTTGGGGCGGCTAAACGGACCATTTACTTAATTCTTTCATTGTCATAGTCATATCTGTTATTGTATAAGTAGTTAGAGGTGTTTCTAGGGTCGAGGACGGAGTTTCCCCCAACTAGTGAGCCTAGCTTACACCAAGGGAAACTCTTAGTCGATCTTCGGACACCTACCAACATCAAGTTTGTAGGGGTTGGAATATCACCAGTGTTTTGGATTGGATAAAGTCGTCTGAGCGTGGCTCTTGAATCGTATTGAATCGTTGGAAGCTATAGAATCGCTGGCCTTGGGTCTTGAATCGTATCGAATCGTATAGAATCGCTGGCCTTGGGTCTTGAATCGTTGGAATCGTATAGAATCGCTGGTCTTGGACCTTGAATCGTTGGGAATCGTTGGGAAACGTTTGGAATCGTTTGGGGATTGTCTTGGAGTCGTCTGTCTTGTTGTCTTGTTGTCTGGAACCACCACCATCTTTGTTAAAACCTTGCGGAACTTTGGTTTCGCTTCGGAATATTGGTGAACCTCACGGTTCCCTTCATTCCGATAAATCTCTTTGTGTTGTTTGCGTTGGAAGCTTTAGAAACCTTTGGTTTCCTCAGTTTCCATCGTTCTCATCAGTCGTAACCGACTCGTGTCTTGGTGTCCGAAACAGATATCCTTTGGATCTCTTAGTTTCGTACATATCAAACACTTGCTTCGTCTTACAACGACTTCTTGAACTAAACTTTCTCCCGATCAACCTTTACAAGGCTCTGAATCAGGGACTGACACTCGTCTGGTACCTCTGGAACGAACGTTACACCGCACTTGCTGCATACTATTGGTTGTTTGGATTAGATTCGTCTGTTCCATCCGATTCTTTGGTTGTAGTATTTTGTTTGGGCTGTTTCTGTTGGTTTCCATACTAGGTTCGGAGCTCACTTATCATCTGGAGCCCACCGCGAGGGAGAAGTTTATTTTCTCGTTGTTGGCAACTCGAAACCAAGTGTTTCTTGTTCGGAATATCATTCCGAGCAATAAAAAGTACTCGTTTTCATCATACCTCCACGTCGGAGTGGTGAAGACACAAGTAGTACACCCGGGGACTTTCCATCTCTACTCAGAGGTGAAGGAGACCTTCGTCCTGGTACTTTGCGTTCAACGGCGCCATCTACCAGTCGTAAAACCAATACTTCTAAAAACGCTAGAAGTTCTCTTGTGCCGCCACTTGACACTTTTCGGAACTCAAAACCGAAAGGGCCATCTGGTTCATCGAGCAGACCTCGAGAGCGTCCTATTTCTGAGTCTTCTCAGGAAAATACTCAAGTTTCGGGGTGTTCTACCTAGAAACCACCGAAACCAACGTTACGGTTAATACCGTGCACAAACCACGTCGAATCCTGTAAATACCTCGGGAATCGTACGAAATACACGAATGGCTGCTGTTGCAGGATTCAAAATTCCCGCGGCTTGGGACCAGAATCGGCCCAAGTTCGACGGTGAAACTATTAACAGTCTGCGGATCTTTATCCGTAACTGTGAGACCGTTTCGCTTCTGGAGGAATAACGGATGAGCAGGAAAAGAAGGAGAAGTTGTTGGAATACTTGGATCATGTGGATATTAGGGAACAATGGCAGAAGCTCTCGAAGTTTCCGTCCCCTAATACGTTTAAGCTGTGGAAGGAGGAGATCCTGACCTTGTATCCCGAAATCGAGGATATGAACCAAGGATCTCTACAAAAGCTCACTGGGATTTGTAACAGTAATCGCCCGATTTCCCGTTCCGAACTAGGGAAATTGAGGAGATTTGCGGTTTCATTTACCAACGAGGCTGAGAAACTCCTAACAGGCACGGCGTTGATTGTAAACATGACTTTGGTAGACTGGATTCTGTCTGTTCTCGAAGTAACGTTCGCTACCGAACTCGAGAACGCCATGAATCAAGCTGCTATTGCCACGGTTACAATCCTCCTGTTGCTGCGGCAGCGGACAAGCTCCAACTGGTCTTCAATTGGCAGATAGACGAGGAGACCGACTTCCCTATAAGCAGGTTCTGCAAATTGCGGATCTCATAGCTGATAATTGGGTTGGTCGAAGTGCAAAGAGTCTATTGGATGGAAATTCTCGTCTTTCTTCAACCATTGGAGTGACGGTTCCCGTCGTTCCCATGGAATCCTTGAAAATTAAGGCGGAAATCTCTGACCGAATGGATTCCTTTGCTGGAGAATTGGCGCGAATGAAGGATACCGCTGAGCTTCAAGAGAAGCGCATCGGGGAATCTATCAGGCGTGTTGAAACTACCATTGAATCGTCAATAAGGCAGTTGAATCAGTCGTTGCGAGCAAAGCCGCCACACATGGATCATTCTGGACCAAATCATGGTCATCGGAATGATGATAACCAAGGACAGAACTCCGGTTCTAACAACAACTCGGCAGGAAACCGTGAACGCGGTCCCTGCTACTTCTGTAATGGCCCGCACTATATCAATGAATGCGTCACAAAAGACGAATTCATTGACTTAGGATGGATCACGGTTGAGAATGGTTTGGTGAAACTCGGAAACGGGAACTGGATACCCAGATTCCCCGAACATGTTAGTCGCATGCAGAAAGTTGAGGACCACTATCGTAAACAAGGTATTACGAGGGACTCTCCGAGTATCAAGCGGGCTAATATGGTCGAAACTTATTATTCCGCTGGTCACCAAGGTTCTTCTCAGTCGAATGATTCATACCATCATAGTCGTATGGACCATTTATACGATACCATTGATGATGAGATTCGCTCGGCGAAGGTTCAACAAATGGTAAGGCTTCGGGCCTTAAACCAGAACCAGAGACCAGTTGTTTCTCAGAACTATAATGTTCCGTTCATCGAGGGTCCATCATATCATAATGCCATTCAAGAGAACACTCTTGGAACGAGTATGGTACAGTCGGTACCTCAGTTCCAACAATTGTCGCATGGATCTCAGCCTACTCTGAACGTTCCGAACGTTCCGATGGGCGGGCATCTTGATTTGAACCAATTGATTCAGTTATTAAACATCGTCGGTGGAGGCAATAAGTCCGGGACCTCGGTCCAGGAACAAATGGTCATGACTCGAGGTGGAGCAACGTCGGATCCTCCGGCTAAGCCCCATTTTTAGGAAGTTCGAGGAAGGAGGTTGAGGATGCACCCAAAGCTAAACCTCCTCGAGCTGTTAAACCTCCTGAGAACCAAGTTTCGGCCGCTAATACTGAGAATGACTGGAGAAAACGGGGAGAAGAGAGGAGACGAGTGACAATTGAAGAAGTAGAAGATGAAGACGATGAGGAACCTGTAATCAGGGTTCCCAAACACCGTACAGAGCGTCAGATTGTATTGGATGATGATTCCGAGGAAGAGGGAATCCCACCTATACCGTTTGTACCTCTGAACCGACAAGGAGATGGGAATGGTCGTCGTTGGAAAAATCCTCCGGCACCGAAACCTCCATCTAAAGAGAAAGCTTACAAGCTAGTCTCGAAACTGGACGATCCGAATATTGTCCAAAGCTTGGTAGACCAAACCAAGTCTAAGATTCTCGAGGGAATCACTGTGGAAATGCTCGTGGCTATGAATCCCGAGTATGCCAAAAAGTTGAGAGACATTACGTTCAAAACCAGAGTTCCGGTACATAAGAACTTCATGTTCGGAACATTGGGATTTGAGCCGGAGTTTCCTTACATGGAGGAAGATCTGGATATTCGGTTGGGAACGGACGCAATTGCCTTGGATAGTCTTCCACCGGTAGATTCGTTCTACATTTCCACCGAAGCTGATTTCGGACTCGAACCTGGCTGGATGGTTTGTACAGACATAGTCTTGCAATACTATTCTACGCTCAAGGAAGGAGAATCACCGAAACCGATCTATACTGCCATGGAATCGACGTCCCTAAGGGTACTATTTCCACTAGTTGGTGGAAAAGAGAAGGTTGAGGCTGTGATGGATACTGGATCTCAGATTGTTTCCATGGCTCTCATGGTAGCTGAACGTCTCGGTCTTTCTTGGGACCCCGATATTCAGATATACATGCAAAGTGCGAATGGACAACTGAAGAAATCTGCTGGGCTTGCACGGAATATTCCGTTTCTCTTCGGCGATATTCCAGTATATCTGCAAGTTCACATTATAGACCAGCCGGCGTATCAGATTCTATTGGGAAGACCATTCGATGTTCTGACCGAGTCCGAGACTCGGAATTTCAAGGATGGATCTCAGACTGTCACTATTCGTGACCCCAATACGGACCGTCGCCTCACAATGCCAACTCATGCCCGCGGAACGTACTCCGCTGTGAAGGAGTACGGTCGGAAGGAACCAGTAATGACTCCGGTTTCCGAAGGAAACCAGAAAAACGAGACCAAGGACTCGTCAAGGAACAAGGAAAACGATGTGGATTTTCAGAGCTCTTCGAGGAATTAATGGGAGAAATCCCAGAAGGAGGAGAGATTGCTGTAAAGTTCGGTATCGATGATCAAGGAGAAGTTCAAGTAGAGGGGTACATACAATCTCGCGATAAATCGGGGTTCTCTCCAGACGAGTTAAGAACTGCGTATTTATTGGGGAGTACCGAGAATACAGAGATGAAATCGGATGAACCAGCTTTGCAGCTTTTACAAGAGTATGCAAATCGGTACAATCCGGTCAAGGAAACCAAAGGAAAGGACACCTTTCAGGTGTTCTCACTCAGGGTGAAAAGCCCGTCACCTTCGAGGAGGCGTAAGAATCGTGCTAAGACGAAGTTGAAACGCCAGAAACGTGGTAGGGACTCTGGTGACCATGGTTCTGAAGGCGAGGACAGATATGTTCTACTTCTGAATTGTTGGAATAGACCAGCAAGGAAAAGAAAAGGCACACCCTATAGTCCGGATCCTAGGAAATTCACGTTTCTACAGGCGGATTATAGGGCTGAGATCTCGGAAACGGTAGAAACACCTTTGGATCCAGAGATACCAACTCTGGATAGTTTCGCCGGCAAGAGATACAAACCGGTCGCTTTGAAAACAAAGCCAGTGTATGCGGAACTACCGGAAAAGTACAGGATAAAACGGGAGATAATTGGTGATCCTCTAGCGGATCTACCAGAATTAAATCCCAATCCTCCGGACTTCGTTCCGACCGGTCGCTATACTCAAGAACGTAAAGATGGAATAGACGCTATACATAATGATGATTTCATGTGGACAGAAGAGCAGAAGCTCATGCATCACTTCATGACGGTTCAGAGAGACGCTTTTGCGTGGGATGACTCAGAACGCGGTACATGGAAGGAAGAATTCTTCCCACCTGTGGAAATTCCGACAGTTGAACATAAGGTTTGGATCGAAAGACCGATTCCAATCCCGCGTGGACAACTGGCAGAATTCTGCAAGGTTATTAAAAAGAAGATTGATGCAGGGGTTTATGAACCTTCGAATGCGTCGTACAGATCCAAGTTCTTCGGAGTTCTGAAGAAGGATGGGAAGAGTATTCGGTTAGTCCATGCGTTGGAACCTTTGAATGCGGTCACTATAGCACATTCAGGGATTCCACCTGCTACGGATGAACTTGCAAATCATTTTGCTGGAAGGGCTTGTGGTGCAGTCTTCGACTTGTACTCTGGGTACGATCATCGTGATATAGCGAAGAGTTCTCGGGACTTTACAACGTTCCAAACACCGTTTGGAGCGTTAAGACTTGTGAAACTACCGCAAGGATGGACAAATTCTGTTCCAATCTTTCACGATGATGTTACTTATATTCTACGAGACGAGATTCCGCACATTACCATCCCTTATATCGACGACGTTCCAATCAGAGGACCGGGATCTCGATATGAGAAGGATGGAGTGTATGAAACCATACCCGAGAACCCTGGGATCAGAAGATTCGTATGGGAACACTTCCAGAACTTGAACAGAATCGCTCAGAGGTTGAAGTATTGCGGAGGCACGATTTCAGCGCTGAAAGTGATTCTCTGCAAGGCCGAGTTTCAGGTCGTAGGACATGTTTGTTCGTTTGAAGGGCGTAAACCTTCTCCAGAACGCGTGGGTGTGATAATGAGATGGCCTCCTCTTGAGGATGTATCTCAAGTTAGACAATTCCTTGGTACTGTTGGTACCATGAGAATGTTTATTGAAAATTTCACGCTCAAGGCACGGAGATTGACGCAATTACTACGAGCAGACAAAGAGTTTCTATGGACAGACCTGGAACAAGCTTCAATGGATGCGTTGAAGGAAGCAGTTAAAAACTGCAAGGCCTTGAAACCATTGAACTACGATTGGGATTCGGATATTGTGCTTGCTGTGGATACTTCATGGATAGGCGTTGGTATTATCATATACCAGGTCGATCCGAATGATCCTAAGAAGAAGTATTATGCGAAATTCGAATCCCTCCCATTGAATGAACGAGAAGCAAGGTTTTCACAACCGAAACGAGAATTGTATGGGTTGAAACGAGCGTTGATACATATGCAATACTGGTTACTCGGATGTAGAAAGCTGGTTGTTGAAACCGACGCCATGTACATCAAGGGAATGTTAGACAATCCTGGCATGGGGCCGAACGCAACAATCAATCGTTGGATCGAGGAAATCTTAATGTTTCACTTCGAACTGAAGCATGTGAGAGGCCTAACTTTCTCAGCCGATGGACTTTCGCGACGAAAGAAACAGCCTGGCGATGAGAATCATCCGAGCCCAGAGGATGGATTCGATGAGAATCCGCCTCCGGAGAAACACGCAGAGTGGGATGATTCTATGACCAACCCCATGATTTCGAAAACTTTAAACACGAAATCGACACACGGGGAGGCTATTTCTGTGAGGTTCACGAAGGCGCGGAAAGAGAAACACTGGAAATGTATGACGAGTTTGCACAGGAGTGTTGGAACAAATATTCTGACGAACGGAATGAGGCTGAGACAATAAGGAATGCGTTCCGGGAACGGAAATTAGAAATTCCGCAATATATCATGAGCCAAATCCGTGAGGAGGAACCTATGCTTCCACATGAATCGTTCAAATTCGATCCAGAGAAGCGGGAACCATATCCTGAAAATCAACGCACAGATTCTGCGTTAAAACAGGATGTGAAACTGGGAATGGTCCGAGACTGGCTAGAGAATCCGACTCGGAGCAGACCAGAAGGACTAGGAGAATCAAGGAAATCAAAGAAGCCGTTGTCTCGGAAGGATAAAATCCGACGGGAAGCGCAGGAGTATCGCAACTTCATGCGATACGCCACTGGTTTCTTCCTAGATAAGAAAGGGAGATTGTTTCGGAAGGGTGCGAACTCGGAACACAAGTTGGTTGTAGAAAGGAGCATCGGATGTATATGATGAGGGCAGCGCATGATAGTGTTGGACATCGTGGGGTATACGCAACCAAGTCTTTGATTGAGTTACGATTCTGGTGGCCAGAATTTGAACGAGACATAGCTTGGTATGTCAAGACTTGTCATATGTGTCAAGTCAGACAAGAAGAATTATTGCGGATACCACCAATACCAACCTTCACGCCTGGTCTGTTCCAGAAAATCCATATAGACGTCATGATTATGGGTGCCCTATCAAATGGACACAAATATGTGGTGTCTGCAAGGGATTCTCTTAGTCGCTACCTCGAAGCCAAAGGTCTTCGGTCGGAATCAGCGGCAGAATTGGGACGTTTCCTGTTGGAAAACATCATATGCAGATGGGGCTGTCCTCCAGAAATCGTAACGGATAATGCCCCGGCGTTTCTGGCAGCGGTTGAATGGTTGAATCATAAGTATGGGATCACCGGAATACGGGTATCCCCTTATAATTCTCAAGCCAATGGACCCGTTGAATCTGGACATCGTCATATGCGCCAAATGATCTACAAGGCAACTGGTGGAGATGTTAGGAAGTGGTACTGGTTCTTACCGTTAATTGTGTGGGCGGATAGGATTACAACTCGACGAGGATTGGGTTGTTCTCCTTATTTCGCTGTTACTGGAAGTCATCCCACAGTTCCACTCGACATAGTCGAAGCGACTTGGTTGGTTGACTATCCAGGCGAAATTATTTCCACTGCAGAATTGGTTGGATTAAGGGCCAGAGCGCTTGCCAAGCATAGGCAACATATAGAGGACATGAGAGAACGTGTAGATGCTGAGAAACTTGAAGCGGTGAAAAAGTACGCTCGAGATTATGAGCATTCTATTAAGGACTATAATTTCCAACCAGGAGATTTGGTTCTTATTAGAAATACACGTGTCGAGAAGTCCTTGAACCGTAAAATGAAGCCTAAATATCTCGGACCGATGGTTGTAGTCAGAAGAACCAAAGGGGAGCATACATCGTGTGTGAATTGAATGGAGCGGTCTATCCTGGAAAGGTTGGAGCGTTCCGAGTAATACCATACTTTGCCAGAAGTCAATCCGACTGAAACACAAGATTGAAGAATTAATCGACATGTCAAAGACGGATTTAGACAATTTGGTGGCTGAGATGGAGGAGAAAGACAAGGCCTATGGACGAGACTTACAATTTGATGGAATCAACTTGAACCCGAACTGGGAGATGGAAGATCCAGCTGATTTGAGCGATGAACCATTAGAGCCAGAGTTTGAGGATGAAGAGTACGAGCCTGATACTCAAGTTTCCAAAGGTCCGAGACGTTCAAAGCAACTCAAGAAATAGCGTTGTACTTTCGGAACAATGGAAACTGAGTTATACACTATTCTGCGAGTACAGGAATAGTGTCTACAAGGGTCTCGAAGCGGAGATACGCAAAGGAGTGTATGAGTTTGTCGGAAACAGTATCAGGAAAGGAGCGGAAGCGCGTTTACGCGACTTGGAAACTACGGAAAATTTCGGAAAAGAATGGCTTAGAGCTATTTAGAAACCACGAGTACCACGGCCGCCACGGCCACGGCCAACGCGACCACGGAAAGAGTTACGTGGTCCTGTCGGAATGTGAAGCGGCCGGATGGTGGAAAGATCGACATGTTCTCTGTACTGGGAATGAGTTCTAACACTGCCATCCGATGGGAATAAAGGTTCACCTACTCGAGGATGGTGTGGTCCTTAGGCCCAACGTTCCTCGTCTCCATGATCTGGCGAACGCGATTATACTCATCGAAAACTGCATCATACTTAGCGATCGAGATCGAGATCCTGATAGCAATTTGGCTGAGATGAGTGCGAATGGCGCAGTCCATACGCTGGAGACCGTCGACGGTGTGAGGGATCTTGGCAGCGTGACCAACAAGTTTGTTGGCCTCGTCCAAGATCTTGAGGACCTCACGGTACGAGAGAGAATCTGGAGAACATTCAGTACTGGAAGTTTCAGTAGCGATGGATAACATACCATCGCCCTCCTGTTGAAGAAATTGTTAGGAGACGTCCATATGGGTTGTAACAACTGAGTTACGGACCTTGGGAACGGCGGTAGCAGACTTCTTAGAGGTAGAAGCCTCGGCCTTAGAGCCGGAAGCGACCTTCTGAGAACGAGTGACCTGTCTTCAGTTCAACAGGGGGCGAAACAACTAAGAACGGCGCTCACCACTTTCTTCCGGACGGGTTTCTGGACCTCCTCTATCTCAGAATCGGAGTCAGTGGGAGGATCGGGCAAAGTTGCGATCTGAGACTTGAAAGGAACAGGATTAGAGATGTCAAAAATGAGGGAGACGACGCATAGAATGAGTAGCGTCACCCATGGAGACATCCTCCTGGTCCAACTCGTCAGGACCAACAGTCTCGACGTCCGATGGACCGACACTGAGGGAGCGGGCACGCTTGCCAGACTTCACCTCCTATGGGAAACATGAGAACCATGAGAAGCGAAGCAAGATGAAGTATTCAAGAACTCACCTTCTTAGCGGAAGACGGTTTCTTGGAGGGCTCAGGGACAGGAACGGTGATAGTAACCTTACCTCCACGACGAAGCTCGCAGAAGGCGGACACAGCGGATTGGAATTCTTCCACATTGACCGGAAGGGCTTCATCCTTGGTGTCAGGGTCAGTACCGAGGGTCTGAGCGTACTGCTTGATCTTGTTCTCGAGAGCAAACAGCATCGTGCCAAAATTCTCAGAACCGATGGCGAGTTTCAGACAAGTCGGAGTGAGGAATGGCATCTACGCAATGGGTTAACAAATTCCGAGGAAAATAAGGTCCGGGAATGACGAACCCAGGCGTTGAGAACCTTCTTCAAGGCGATAAGCTTTCTCTTCGGTTTCAAACCGGGAGCAGCGGTCATGAACCCTGAGTATTCCTCAACAGCGTCGTCCCATTCGTCGACGAGTCGATCGGGAGGGACGAAGTTGTTGGTAATAACGACCTCAGTCATGGACGGTGGGATGGGAACGGTAGTCTCGATGGATGCGAATGTACGAGGGTAGAGTTGGATGAGGGGAATATACTCCTCATAAAACTCCATCTTATAGTTTCGCACTTGAAACTGTTTCTGATGGAAGATCTCGCCGGGGACGGCGAGAATTTCAAAAATAAGGGAGAGGGTGACCTAGGAAAAGATCCGACGGCCAGAATTTAAGCCATTTCTCGCAGATCTTAGGATCTTGCGACCAATGAAATGACGAGGATTACCTTTCCCCTTACAAATATGTACCAGATGTCGAGTTTCCAAGACGGAAACACGGATATCGGACATCAGGAGGCATGAAGATCATCCTGGGATCACGGTTTATCGATGGGATACTGCATGGAACACTTTTGCCGAAGCATAGGATCATTGCAAATATTTCAGTGATGGAAACCGGTTTTCTTGGATGTGATTCTCAAAAGCCTATAACAAGGAATAAAGGAGGACAACATGGAGGATGCATATCCTTCTATAAGTTGAGATAGAAGCCACAGGATACTAGAGGGAACTAGAATATCCAGTCGGATGCGGACATGTTTCCACAAAGGGAGCGATATTGATGATGTCTCGAGGTTGATTCGCAATCATTTCGTCTCGGTAATCATACTCGGGTACAATACCTGATGGATTTCCGGATGAAGATGATAAGTCGCGACGTCCTCAACCTCGGGAGTAGTTTCTGTACTATGTGTCTTAAAAACCATACACATGGAAACTCAAAGAACCTCCGTTCTGGAGGTTCTCTTAATTATCACGTCGTTCAAATCTCAAGTCACTTAAAGAATATTACACTTTGAGATGATTTGACCAAGAAAACTATTATATTCGGGGCAGATGACGCCCGAGAGACGAGAAATATACAAAGATGCTTTAAGTTACTCTATCTACGAGATAGGTAACTATGAGTACGATTGTCCGAGTTTCGTGTATTGCAAAGAAAACTGCAGAAAATCAGAGAAGGAAGGAAATCGACGGGTGGTACTCACAAAACGCGTACCGACTGTTCAAGCCTTCTCGTCCTTCTCGACGGACTTAGCACGGTCTTTGCTAGGAGGGGACGAAGGCGCGGGGGTTCCACTGTGCGGGCTACCGGCATCGGATCCCTCAGATTCTTCAGAAGTTTCGGCCTGCTCCGCAGTCTCTAACGTCTCGTTGAAAGCTTTGATGAGAGTGTTGAAATGAGACCGGGCAGAGCCCGAAGCTTCCGGAGTGAAGAGAGCTTCGAAACCGGCGCTTCCCAGGCGCTTGTTGCGTTCCGAGGCCGACTCAAGGTACTTGCGAAGATCACGGGCAAAAGTGCCGCGATCGTCTGCTGCGAGACGTTGAGTGGTCAGGGCACGATCCGCGAGGTAGTGGAGATGCGGCGACGTGATAGCGACGGCTGGAAAACAGTTAGAGGAGGAAGGAATCAAGGGAAGAAAGAACTCACGATCGGGATCTATAAAATCTTTAAGAACGCGGAGGTTCTTAACGATATTATGCAAACGAACGGCGTTCGCGGTATGGTCGCAGTACGCCCCGAGTTTACGAGAGGCGCAATGAACGCACTCGATGCCGATTCCGTTCGGGAGACACTCGACTTTAAGATGATGCATAGGGTACAGGACCATTTGGGCTGTGAGGCGTTAGAGAAGGAAAAGAACGATGAGAATAAGATGATTCTTACCCGAATCGCCTGTTCTATCGGCAGAGAAACGCTCTCGACAAAGCTGAGGGGGTCGATGGGAGACTCGGCGTCGGTTCCCTTACCAAGGGAGGACTTGAGGTCGTATTTCTTACTGCCCTGCTTGTGGGTAATAGAGATAACGATGTTGTTTGCTCCGATGCCATGAACGTTTCTAGAGGAAAGGCGTCAGTTAGGCGAAAAGGAGAGAAAGAAAAGGACGCACTAAAGACCTTCTTGCTGTGGCAAGATCGACGATTGCGGACTCGATTTCGGGCATGAGCTCGTGGACACGGGATGGATGGATTGTTGGCCGCCCTGAGAATGAGGAAAAGGATGATGAGAACGATGCGACAAGTAGGAAGTGGTTAAAATCTTACCTTCGATTTTGTCACCTTCTTCGCTTGACATCCTCTTCTTCCGATTCAACGGGGTAGGAGATCGCATTGGAAGTTCGCAGGTTGTGCGATCCCTTGATGATAGAGCGAGGGACCTCGTCGTTGGAAACGAGACGAGTTCCTTGGCCTGCCATAAAAGTTAACAAGACAATTGGAAGGACGGGATTGAAGGGAAATGGGGGAAGCTGACGTACCTTCGTGCTCTTCTGACCGCCCTCGAGCTTGGGCTTTTTGCCTTTATGGGCTTTACTGAGGGAAAAGCGGAAAAATCAGAGGAATGACAAGAATACGTGGTGAAAGCCGACTTACTCGGGAATCTTTAGGGGCAAAGCCTCCTCAGATTCTTCATCGACGGGACGGCTTTACGTTTCTTGTTCACGGTATCCAGGGGAGGGCCTTGTCCATGTCGTTGTCGGAGGGGGACTACCGTTGGGGATGCTGCATTCGTCCCGGAAGCACGGGAATGACTAGGAAGTTGAGATTAGCGGGAGGAAATGAGCAGGGAAGGACGACTTACTTGAACGATGGGTAAATCACCCCATCGTACTCTTCCAGTCCTTCCGCTTCGAGATCCTCGACGATTCCCAACAAATAGGCAACGTTACGAGGAAAAGCGTTACATCGGACGGGACGAGACGCTTGGGATCGAGTGTCTGCATAGCGAATCGCTGGGAAAAACCGATGGAAGTGAGAAGAAGTGAGAGGAAAGACCATGGGGAAGACATACCATAGCAGGGAGCACCTTCTTGAAAGGTTGACACACCGCTCGGCCGTTGGTGCACATAGTCCTTCCTCCGAGCATAAAGAATGGTCTTGGAGAGCCTTTCAACGAGAGTTGGTGTGGAAGGACGGAAGAAAGAGGAGGTGAAAGGGACAATCTCGTCGCTGGGCGGGCCGTCGTAGCGAAGGTCAGCGTAGATGGTTTTGGGCATGGTGGACGTAGAGAAAGAAAGGAGAATGTGGCTGTGACTCGGAAAGAAAATTTTCATGATGTGAAACATTTCCCCCGAGTCACAGGAAGGCCACGAGGCTTACCAAATCACTCTAGAATTCGAAATCCTGCTGCGGATCGCAGCAGGATACGTGGCAATATATTTGCGCACATTGAATTCAGGGACTTGGTGATTAACTTTGCTATAATTAGCGAATTAGTCAAGCCAGCAATATTACGGGCGTACAGGAGCGTTCCTACATAAGGAACCACCAGAACGTCTGGAATTATAAAGGAATACGAGGAATGGCTGGGATAATTGGGTGCGATGATAAAATTACCATCGGGGACCTACAAGGTGCCACACAACACGTAATAATTGCCGAAGTTCGCAGATCACGGTGATCAACTGGTGATGCCGTAACAGGAATCACCAATGGTTCCTCGGCATCATGACATCGGGTATGGACGGAACGTTGGGAGACTTGGGAATCATGAGAATGTTGAGAATCGCTCGGGTATTTTGAAGACAGCTTGACCGGGGACGGTCAAGGTTTCAAAAATAAGGGAGATGATAAGCAGTGAATGAACACACAGTAGAAAACACGATATTTTTCGGTTTTCATTGTATAGTTCATTCCTATTATATTATCCATTATAGGCAGTACTGAGAACCCAAAGTAGCTGGCCTGTGGCCAGCATCACAGGAGCAACGGGATGATGCCCTGGTGGAAGCCAGAGGTGTCTCTGACAAGTACTCGCTCCGAAACATGTAGGAGATTGTGTAGCCCAACCTAAACATATGGGTATTCTACCAAATTCTGGTAGTTCCGGTCATTCTGGTAGTTCCGTTCGACGAGAACTATGGGAATGATGGGAAATAGAGATTCGAGCGATTGTTCTATTCTCGATCTTGGTTCTCGACGCATTCGCGTCGATCCAAGTGACATGAGAACACCAGAGGCGGTGTTTCAATTGTACCCGAACGTCGGTTACTCGGCAACGTGCATCAGAGTGGGATAATAAGCGAAGGGAGCCCATGATCGTCGATCCTGGAGTTCCCAGGACTTTCCCCATTGAGTGTAGGGGCATTCTCAAGAACCCATCCTGAGCCATAACTCAAAGTGGGGTATCATTCGAAGCCTACATGGCTGGAGATTACAGTTCTCATGAAGATCTTCGAGGGATACCTTCAGAGAGCAAGTTACATTGCAAAAGGGCTACATGGTGGTTGATGTCTAAACTGCCATCAAAGTCACCATGTGCAGAATCTTACAAAGGAATGGTCGGAATATACCCGGAATGGCGTGCTCAGTGCCCCGACCAATGAGAATCAACGGATTCTAGTCGCCAAGACGGATACACGGACTTTGGGGCGGCTAAACGGACCATTTACTTAATTCTTTTATTGTCATAGTCATATCTGTTATTGTATAAGTAGTTAGAGGTGTTTCTAGGGTCGAGGACGGAGTTTCCCCCAACTAGTGAGCCTAGCTTACACCAAGGGAAACTCTTAGTCGATCTTCGGACACCTACCAACATCAAGTTTGTAGGGGTTGGAATATCACCAGTGTTTTGGATTGGATAAAGTCGTCTGAGCGTGGCTCTTGAATCGTATTGAATCGTTGGAAGCTATAGAATCGCTGGCCTTGGGTCTTGAATCGTATCGAATCGTATAGAATCGCTGGCCTTGGACCTTGAATCGTTGGGAATCGGTTGGGAAACATTTGGAATCGTTTGGGGATTGTCTTGGAGTCGTCTGTCTTGTTGTCTTGTTGTCTGGAACTACCACCATCTTTGTTAAAACCTTGTGGAACTTTGGTTTCGCTTCGGAATATTGGTGAACCTCACGGTTCCCTTCATTCCGATAAATCTCTTTGTGTTGTTTGCGTTGGAAGCTTTAGAAACCTTTGGTTTCCTCAGTTTCCATCGTTCTCATCAGTCGTAACCGACTCGTGTCTTGGTGTCCGAAACAGATATCCTTTGGATCTCTTAGTTTCGTACATATCAAACACTTGCTTCGTCTTACAACGACTTCTTGAACTAAACTTTCTCCCGATCAACCTTTACAAGGCTCTGAATCAGGGACTGACACTCGTCTGGTACCTCTGGAACGAACGTTACACCGCACTTGCTGCATACTATTGGTTGTTTGGATTAGATTCGTCTGTTCCATCCGATTCTTTGGTTGTAGTATTTTGTTTGGGCTGTTTCTGTTGGTTTCCATACAAGGTTCGGAGCTCACTTATCACCGCGCTTTGACCTGCATCACTACGAGGGACCAATAGGCGTAGAGGGACGATCGGTAGACGACATATGGCGTGCTCAGTGGCTCGGGTTCCTTTCCGAGGTCACCTAATCATTATTTATCATCTCATTTTAACTGTATAAAAGGACCACATACCTACCTAGTTAGACAGCGAACTACCCGGAGCTGGGGCACAGGACAGTGTCACAGGTTTCGGTCAGTGTCGGCTCTAAAAGGACATTTGCTACACGCACCTGTACTTTGTTGCTCGGAAAGATTGATTGGCACACCGTTGGAATCTCATAGACCCATCCGCGTTCAATCGCATTTGAGTACATACCCGAGGCGGACCGTCTCAAAGTTTCTATTCTAGACGCAGCGGACCGTTGTTGTTGAACTCACTTCCTCTTGATATCCCGGCGGACCGTCGAGGATCGTACCCGCTGAAAAGCACAAACCCGTTCTTCGGAACAAAACACGCCAGTTCTCTGAACTGTAAACCACACATCCTACTGTTCACCCCATTGCTTGTGAAACTTGTCAAGGTTTCCGAGGAGATTGATTGACTTTGTCCGAGGAGAACATTTCCTCGTACAACTTTATTATCTTCCTCGAACGAATCACCTGCGCTATAGAATCTAATACTTGATTCTCACCCCCGAACACGCACTGCTGTTCACTCATTGTCACGATTGGAGTTGTAGTTTGGTTTTGGTGTTGTTATAGTTTAGTGGATATATTTCCATTGAGCTAGAATAGCATTAGAGCGTTTCCACCGCACCTAGAGTGAAAGCCTTTCATCGGGATCGAGCCATAAATAAGAATCTAGAGCAGTGTTTTTCTTTCTTTCTTTTCTATCCTCTCGCAGATCTGTCACTCCTTTGACGTTGAGAGGATGATGATAATTGTCCAATATACCAGCTCTATGTCAGTCGATGCTCCTCAGCACGCTACATTTATATGCTCAGATACGCAGGTATATAAGATTCAAACCAGACTTATATCGGTTCGATAGCGGTGGGATCGCATCTGCTTCACTTGCATGGCGATTGCTCAAGACAACTGTGCAGGGTCACCGGTTTGACTCCGGCTCGAGCCATCATTGGATAAATTGAACTTTTTTTTGGGATGAATCTCTCTCTCTTTTTTCCCCCTTCGATGAGAGGGTGGATTGAATTGTTCCAGCAGAATCCAAGCCATCAGCGAGTCATTGAAATTAAGCGCACCGAATTGATACCCACGTATCCAGGATAAAAACTAGGCTGATATCGGCTCGGTGGCGGTTGGACCGCACCGACATCACATGTAAACAAAGGCTGCCTGTGTGCACCCGTTCGACTCGGGATCGAGCCTTGAGGGGTTCGGAAAGGATTTTTTGTTTAGATTTTTAACCTACTCGCGTCTTCTCACCACTCTCATTAAATCCACGCAGTCAGACGTAAATCCACTGGCAAGTAATTGTGAAGGGAAGTTGACCGCGAAGGGTTACTTTGTGTGTGTTTGGCATCAGACTTCGAACTTTGAGCGTGCACGTGGCAGTGATGCCCCTTCTCTTGAAATTTTCCCTCTGGGCCTTGTCGACGATCCAGCGTGCACTACTCGCAGGTTGGGTGAAGATGCGAGCCTAGGAGGCACAGGTGAGCTGGAATCTTGATTCAAGGGCACATCAGGCTGCAATTTTCGCTGGTTGGTCGATGTCCGCTGTCAGTGTCAAGTACGCGCGCGCGTTCTTTCTCGAGAACACTCTCCTCATTTTGCACCCCGATCTATTTGTTCTTGTCCCTCCTCTGATATCTCGGGTGTCCATTCATTCTGCACCCTGAATTGGGCTCGAATTAACGCGCTTTGCTCCTGCTCATTCCTCCCATCGCTTTTCCAGCCTTGAAATTCCAGGTACTCTACCTCCCTCCCACTCCTGCGCGCCCACAGACACTCTCCATGCTCCCTCGCACCTCTGCCCCGCAACACAACGATGCGCAGGCCCGCCAGCACCACCACCACAACTTCCTCAAAACTCGATCACATCCGCACCGACGTCATCCCGCCTTGTAAATTAAAAGGATTCTGCACGAACACGTCCTAACACCCCAAACATATAAGGGCCACCCTATTTTCGAGTAGGGTTCCCAAGAATTCCCCTGCTTCTCTTCTTTCGAACCACCACCACCACTTCACCTTTCCAACCCCATCACTTATAACCTTACACGATGTCATCTACACCCAGGTGGGCGTCGTTTCCGTTGTCCTCGTTGTGCTTCTCGTCGTTGGCGGCGTCCGCGTGCCCCCCGTTGTCCCGCACCCATTCTCTTCGTCGCATTGTTTCATTCCCTCTCCCACAGCCTCGCGCGCCGCATCCTTTCCATTTCGTTGTCTTTGCGTCGTCACGCATCGTCCGCAACTTGCGTGCTCGTCGTTGGCGGCATCTTCATCGTGTCACTGTTCCGCACTCCGCGCCTCCTCCGCGTCGTTTCGTTCACCCTCATCGCTGCGCCTGACATCTTCCTTCTAATCTTTCCGCGCCGCAACATCTACGTCTCCACTGTCCCCCGCCCTCCCGCCTTTACACTCTTCACTCGCATGCTGACCCGCGATTACAGCCAAACCGGCGGCGGCGCCAACAGCATGATGGGTAGCGCGAAAGAGATGGTATGTCGCGCTCACTGTCCATCTCATGGTTTCGCGCAGCTCACAACCGCGCAGGCCGGCGACATCGTTGGGTCAAATTCGATGAAGAAAGACGGGAAACGAGGTGAGATTCTTTTATCATCTTTACCCCCCGCTGACGACATTGCTTCAGGGCGAGACGGAGAAGACCGCACAGGCCGCGGACGCTGCCGATGGCTTGTATAACCAAGTGGCCGGCAAGGTCAACAATGTGATAGGTTCCATGATGGGTGACGACGCAAAGAAAGCCTCTTGGAATTGCGATATTCTTCTGTTGTTCACTACTCGTCCCCGCTCCTCCCCGCACCGTCCATTCCACCCTCCTCTTGTCATATTTCCAGCGTCTCTGCTTCCCTGCTGACTTGCGTTTCCAGGCAAGGCGCAAGAAATCGCCGGTCAAGCCAAGAAAGAGGCCAACAAGCCCGTTTAGAGTAGTCTTTTATTCTTGTACGATGGCGTGAGAAGTAAAATGAAATTTCTTTTTATCTCTGTCTCGTTCGATGGCTGTTCGAGTTTTTAGCTTCCGCTTTCGGGTGTCGCTCGTTGGTCAATTTTTTGAAGTACTTTCTCCCTCTGGCGGGGGTTGTTCGTGGGCGAGAAATCATATTCCTGGTACCGTCTTAGGTTCCAGGTCTCCCTTCCGTAAATCCGGACTTCAAAATCACTACCAGATCATGGATTACCAAATGTGCGGTGATTGCCGTGATCTAGGTCTGTGGCTGAAAAAACCTTTAAATACGGCCTTCAAAATCACTACCAGATCATGGATTACCAATCACGCGGTGATTGCCTTGATCTACGTCGCTGACAAAACCGTTAAATGCAGCCTTCAAAATCACTACCAAACCATGGGTGATTGCCGTGAATCAGGTTGGTGGCTGAAAAAACCGTTAAATGCGGCCTTCAAAATCACTACCATACCAATCGCCCGGTGACTGCCGTGAACTATTGCTTTCAGAACTTCTCGTCAACTAGTTTGGTGACTTTTCGTGAGCGGAAACCCTCGGTCATTTCCCAATCGTTCCACTTCCGTATCGACTTGTATGGAAGGCTCCTTATTAATTGGCTCGTGATTCAGCCCCTGACCAGCTGAGTTCCATTGTCAGAAGAACCACATGGTTTGTCCGATGCGTTGGAAATGGTTCCATCTGAGATCTGCGACCGGTATCATGCCATTTCACATTGGACTACACTCTGAAATATAATATAATTGTTCCCAGAAACCTTCCAATACCCGTGCCTCACATCCTACTTTGTTCACAGACAACCCCTGCTTCGCATTTTACCTTTGGCACCGTTTACGCTTTGCCTGGTACACTTATGTCTCCATCCCCAACATTGGAAACTCTGAATGAACCCGTGGAACTGCGAGGAGCTCCTCCCCTTGTGGACTCGCTCCATCTAGTCCGACGGTGCCAGCCCAATTTCAAACACATCTTCCGGCGCATGGTGATGGAGAGGTATTCGAAAATAACAAAGCAAATTCGTTTGTCGACCTTGAATTTCATATAAACCAGGGCAACGGACGAATCTCCGACCGGTATTGATATTACCCTGTCACCAACACAATACGGTAACCGCACGAAACTCTTCAGGCCTCATAAATAACAATCATGCAACCAAGGATGCATAGCACTCGCACACTGTCGTCTATGCCCTATTTTTCACAACAGGTGCTGCATAACATCATGCAATCTGTTCTGCACTCTCCATACCCACTCTGCGAAAACATGGGGTTCGAAGATTTCGAGTTGGAAAAGATCGCAGGTAAACACGTCGCCGTGTCGAGAACCGGCTTGTAAACGCCGGTGACCTTCACTATAATCTGTAGACTCCTTGCGAAGGCCGGTGGCGATACTTCATCTGGGGCCATTGTTCTGAATAACTAAACAGGTCACATCTGTTTATAAGAGACTATTCCAGCCCGCACTCCATACCTGTTCTGCTCCATCACTTTGGTCCAATTTGGGACAGAGTTCCCATTGCTTCCCTTTGATTCCTTTCGGTTGTCCCGATCTGGTCGAAGTTCCCATTGATTCCTACTCCCGTTTGGGCGCCTGTTCGATCTCTGCTCACCGGTTGTAGGGTTTCACATTAGGGTCAGATACCAATGAACAACATACAATTTGTGACTTTCTGCGCCCCGAAGGAGGCTGATATTACCCGAAGTTGGTCTTCACGTCTCATTTCCGCAGAGAAATTGATTGTACCATAGCCAAAACTTTTTCATACAAGAACATCATTTATTCTTATACAAGATACGTTGGTGAACTTCCTGAGGTCGCAGAGGTGGGAGACACGGTTGTGCGAACCCCCCAACAGTGGTACACATATTTCCAAGATGCTTGGCATCTCGCCGTCTTTGAGACCAATCATCCCATCTTCCTCACGCAAATCAAACTAGACTCGACCTGCGAGTGGAAGAGTCGCCGAATGATCAGTAAGGTCAAGCATGAAGAGCATGGTGTGTATTTTATCGCTGTCCACACACAACACTGAACATATCCAGCCCCAATGTGAGACCCTGCAGATGCCGGATCCCATACCAGGGTGAGCTGAAAAAGGATACGCCGAAACTGTACGTCATAGTCTTTTCTGTTTCAGTGGAATATAGCCTGATGTGCGTTTATGTTCGGTACAGCTGCCGACTACATTGGTCTCACGAAGGGGCCTTTGGTCCGAAATTTAACCACCGACGGTCAACATTGCGCTGGTGTGTTGCACAACATTTCAACCACTGATTCACAGTACTTATTTCCAGCCGTACAGTAGCCAATGAGGATAGTTTTCACGCAGCGGTCTCCGATCTAACGCCTATGAACACCAGTCAACAAGAGCCGTTATGTATGGTGCTCAACCTCTTGCACGTTTAATATCTTGAATGTTATCCAGAGCGCGAAACTTCAGTCAAGTATCAGCTTGCAAAGCGTTGGCAGGTTCCGGCCCTGTCATTCTATACCCAGACGTTTCCTTTGCCGTGGCAGTTTTGAGCTGTCTCTCTCAACGCGAAGGATGCTGGAACAAATGCCGCATATCCCTCTCCAGGTCCCCATAGCCGCGCTGTGCTGCCTGGGATACCACGTATCATAACAGATCTCGTTTCTATAGGCTGCGATAGTATACCCTTTGTCGAGCCGAATGGCTACGATGGAAGTGGTGAAGATATCGTTCTGGAGTTATGGCCCTCCTGATGGGGGTACTCTCGTCAAACCCTGGACCCCTGGACACAAAATTGTCGGACTTCTCAATATCGCATCGACTAACGAAGGGATAATGGGCTGCAAAATCAACTGGGATTATCTCGTCCAACATCTTCTTGGACCTGGTGTAGTCTTTGGACCCAATTACGAAATCTTCTCACCAGATCAACTTAAGGCCCAATTTCCTGCGAAGGATCCCAACTAATCGAAACCCACGCGGAGGGCGTATCTGAAAAGTGTGGATCCATGGGTGGCAGGCACGTTGACGCCGCCAGGCTGGATAACCGACGTGTACGTCGACTTTGCCGGATACGCACAGGCCGTGGTTCACTGTGCGGGTGAAAAGTGTGGTTGTTCTGGCCACCCACGGAGACAAATCTCAGATGGTGGGGCCATAATCGTCCATACCCAACCTCCGGCCATCCTTCGAGGTTGCTCAAAGCGAAAGAGTCTCTGGAAAACCTCCAGGTTCTCCATGTACGAGAACAATGTGCTTCATTATCCCACCATTCGGGTGACTGTGAACAACCCTAATGGCTCCGTTTTTCTGTTCCAGGTACCAGTAAACAGGTACGGGTACAGGTAAGCGGTACCAGGAATGCCCGGAGGGCCATATGAATATACCGTCTAGCAGACCCACAGATAAGTCGATCTTAAGTGGCTCCACCTTAGATACCTCCCATCGGCTCGGTGGCGCGCGGGCGCGCATCTATTACTATTGATGTGGGTGTTATGGGAAGATATGTGTGGAGTTTCCCGTTCGATTCGGGGCTGAGCCATTGGCCGATGTCCGCGGACTTTTTTTATGTTCTGTTCCCGTTCATGTCAGAATCAGAAGACACGAATGGTTGATAACTTCTGTCGTCCATGTGCATCCTATTCAGGCCCCGAATCATTCCAATGTGTATGTCCACATGATGGCCTCTGGAAGGGTTGCACCTACCTGGGGATGGCATTGGAATTGAATTGGCCAATTGAATTTGGACTGGCAGCTGACAAATGAAGGAGGGCTTTGTGGTACCGAGCCCAAATTCATCTCACTGCTCAGCTTGGCTCAAATGTGGTGCCCGCATGTGTGTATCGTCGGCTCGGTGGCGTGTGGGTGCGCATCTACTACTATTGAGGCGAAAGAGGTCATTTGAGATTTGTGTAGGGACTCCCGATCGATTTGGGGTTGGGCCATAGAGTGGAATGGACTGCTTTTGTTCGGTCCGGTGGACTCAGGTCTTGGCTCTCATGCAGTCCCTCAAGAGTTCAGCTAAAGACGGGTGTGAATTATTCAGATTGCGCGTTGCTCTGGGGATGCCGCCCCGAGAAAGTTGTTGGTCGCTTGGATAAAATTTTCGTCGCACTCTCTGCCTGTACTTGTGGTACCTTGGCTTAGTGCACGCATGTATGGATTTCGTCGGCCCGGTGACGTATGGCTGCGCATCTACTGCTGTTGATTTTAAAAGATGAACGACATGTATAGAGACTCCTGTTCGATTCGAGGCTGAGCCGTGGGATCCGCGGCCTCCTTTTACAGGGATGCGATTACACATTGATGCACACGGCCTCTGTGTTAACTTGGGGAGTTGAATTTCAATTCGTAGGGTGAACAATCCTGTTTTTTTCTGCGGAACATCGAGATGCCCGAGAAGGTATACAATATTTCATTCTCTCACCGCCTGAGTTGCACCTGTGAATTTTCTGTTCTTTGCATTATCCGTGTCCCATGTTCCTATTCATTCCATCTCTGCAGTTGCTCTGGAGGAATTTTCTGGCGGTGAATGCGTTCCCCGGTCGGGCAGGAAACAATACATCAGCCGTATGGCCTTCAGTTCATCCCTGCGCCGCTATCTACATACCGTAATAGAAGTTGTACATTTCCCATCGGCTCGATCCGAGCTTATAATGCCCAGTCGATTCGCAGCGGGTCATGCCCTATAGCATTTTTTGCATCACCCCCCCCATTGGAGAGCTTTTTTGTATGTACGTCGGCAGGTAGGATTACACATATAAATCGATCTTTGCAGTAACTTGTGACCGTCTACCCTTTTTCCATTTCTTCATATTTAGTGAATTATGGTTGAATACGGGAAGCCGTGGGTATCCATGCACTGATTTATATCTGCTATTTGCTTCTCCCAGGATGCGATGGCTTTCTGGGGAGGTATAGGAAATTCTTGTCCCATAGTATAAGCTTGAATCGAATGAATCCTGCCAGTATCACACACCTTAAGCCAGTCCGCAATGGGTCGTAGAAATCCCGGCTGCAGCAAATCAGCATGGATGTCACGGTGGGCGTCCGGTTGTGTAGAAAATTCGGCACACAGTTGGCTGAAGTTGAGAGACTCCAGTTCGCGGAGAACATTTTCACTCGGGAAACATTCAACGAGCAGTATTCACAACATTTTAATGGCCCCTCGGCCGACTTGGCCGAGGTCGAGCCCCTCGGCGCTTGACTGGCGCTTCCTAAGATGGTCCAAACGTCCAAAAGCGGAGCTTAAAAGGCTTCAGACGGACAACCGTAATTTTATAAAGAGAGAGGAGAGGTGTGTCTGTCTGTCTGTCAGAAGGCTTTTAAAGTCCGACAGCTTCGCTTGATCTCCGTTCAACCCGCCCCAATGCTAGGTGTTCCGCCAAGCCGGTTCCCTGCTAACCTCAACTTCGGTTCAGATTCGGGACTCATGCCGAAATCTGCCGCTCCCGCACAATTACCTTCATCACCTTCTCCATCAAATACAGTCATGTCATGGGTTCATTCTTGACTGGCAAAGCCCAAGTGGAATTTCCCACTGCAGGAAACAAGGTGGCGAAGCGGCCCGCCAGCCGCTTGTAGAACTTAAAAGAAGGCAAGAGGTCAGCCACATCCTCTCTTTTCACCCACTACCGATCATGCTGTCTGCATTGTTCTGTGCTTCATGTCAGAGGGGCCCGGACGTGGGTGGCGATCTCAGGCTACAATCATGTTCCGCGTGCTCAACTGTCCTGTACTGTGTGCGTCATTTCTGCTACGGCGACACTAAACCCAGCTCTAACCGCTTCTAGTCGAAGGAATGCCAGACGGAGCACTGGAAAACGCACAAGCCAATGTGTCGGCAGCTGCAGCCAGAT
Organism: Mycena leptocephala; assembly: GCA_029378395.1. Classification (NCBI taxonomy): domain Eukaryota; kingdom Fungi; phylum Basidiomycota; class Agaricomycetes; order Agaricales; family Mycenaceae; genus Mycena; species Mycena leptocephala. The sequence goes on along the minus strand of JARJLF010002798.1, from coordinate 2,042 downwards.
GAAGTCTGGGGTATCAAGCTGCTCAGCAAAGGAGAACTTGCCGCTCTTCCTCCGTCCCCGGAACCAGACATCGCAAGGCGTATTCAGCATATTCTGCTAAAGAAGAATCATCCCATCTTCACTCAGGGGGATCTATGCCCTGCGACACAGGTCTACGGGCTACCGCTGCTTATTTTCAGCAATGGGGTTCATCTAGGGCGGCAATCCGCAGGGAGTGAGAACCAACCTGCGGTGTATTTACGTATTGAAGTGGAGAATGGCTTAGCACCCCTGAATTGGCAGACACTCGATCCCGACACTGTGAGTAATGTACTTTCCGTTGACAAAGTTTAGAGGGCTGATCCGCGCCGCGGATAGTGCATTGTGGCCAGAAAAGATTACAAGCCTCTGACTCGCGAAGCTATCGAGGCGTGTTACGCCTTTCACTCCATGCTCCTTTCAGATGCATATGGTTATCTTGAGCAGGATGGCTGGGCTCCTGGAAAAGAACACATCACGCGTGCGGCGTTCCAGTCCTTTTATAAGAAGTATTATCGGGATCAGCATCAGCTTGGAAGGAAGCAGTTCAAGCTGCTCTTTAGAGCACTATAATCTCTCTGTGTAGCTGTTCAATACACTTGTTTGAGCTCTGGACGTCGGATTTGCAATTCCGTTGGTTCAGATAGGCTATCATCGAAGAAACAGTGACCCGACGACGCATGAGCACGGTGTGTACTCGAGTAAGTGGTAGGAGCGGAGGGGCACATCGCAACTACAGTAATATTAATAGCTTGAAGACGGAAACCATGCATCGGGGCGTCTTCCTGCGATGATAGGTGCGCGAAAGAAGAAATTAAAGATATATTATATAAGACATTGGAGCACCGGGAATGCACAGGAGAACACCCTTGATAGCTTGTGGTATCTGATATCGTTCCTTTCTTGTGGGACGGGCAACGTCTCTTCGATAACCGGCAGCTTTGTGGTTGTTTGTCCTGACAAAATCTCTGTTTCGCTTTTGCAAAGTTTATACCGCTTCACCACAACGTCTGACCGACAAGTTCACTAGCCAAAAATTGTAGGAAATAGGCCAAAGAAAAGAAGTACCTCGGCGGATTTTTTCCTTTGTGGCAATTTGGAAAAATAAACGAAATTTGACAGCAACTTGATGATAGCGCTGAATGTTAAACGGAAAGAATGAAAAAGTCCACTTCTGTATGACGTTCCAGACGTTGCATAATTGATTTCCGATTTTCTTTTTGGGGGGTTTCCAAAACATATTTTCTTCAGATCTTAGAATGCCTTTGATTGATATGGCATACCCATATACTATACCATCACAGCAGGTCCAAGCGGGACTGTGTATTTGCCGTTGAAGATCAGGATAAGCCTGGTTTTTCGTGGCATGGGCGTTGTCCGTATCAAGCTCTTCTCTTTCACCCACGACGGTGTCGAATACTCTTGCGTACTGGTTGAGTGGTTGAAGAAGGTTAGCAGATCAGTTGATTCCGGCACAGGGATGTGGGCCGTCGAACCGAAGCTTCGGGGTAAGCATCGGCTCGTTACAATTTTACATTTGGATTCTCTTTTGCGTGGAGCGCACCTTAGCCGGCAATATGTGCACTACCAGATACAGGTCTAACTCAACCCTAGCATATATTCCGGTGAATTTCCCTTATCATTATTTCCTCGATGCCTTTAATGCGTTCTATGTAAACAAGTACACTATGTCGACAAAAGAAATGTCACATGCTTCTGAGGGCTATATCTTGGGACTGAAGGCACATTTTCATATGAAATAAAGTGCAGGATGATAGAGGAGAATTTCCTTGACCATCCTTTACCCATTATACAATAAAAAATTGTTGATGTACCATCGACAGGGCCACAACATTGAAAAAACCACGAAATCCAGATTTTGAACTTATGCTATAATTTTTTTTGGGAAAGATCTGAGTCAGCCATATTGAAGCCACAGATATGTCCCATTCTATCCCCACTTTGAACCAAGCAAAAATCATCACGCTAATGAGATTGCATTCGGAATTTATATACTAGAGTGA
>JARJLF010002797.1:0-28823 GCA_029378395.1 Mycena leptocephala | reverse complement strand
GCAACAATTGCGTTGAGTGACTGGTGCGCACCGTCATACAGATTTTGGCGGGTACGCAATCGCATGAGAATGGTTTCAGCGCAGTGGTCATTGAGAGGTCAATTAGATTGTATGAAAACACCGTAAGTCGGGTTGCATCTTCAGGCGACGGATGTGTCGAATTTCAATTAGACTTGTAATTAGAGTGCACGTGCACGTGTCTGCGCAACTGAGCCTATAGAATCGCGTTTTTTGGATGTCATCGAACCTCGCCGACTTCCCTCGAAAACATGAGACCGTGCCGGATACACCCAGGAGTCCAGGACCAGCAAACCAAAGCACAAACCGATGTCGACTCGCGGACGAGTTATATGCAATGGGTCACTGACTCACCAATTCGAATTCTTGCAAGGGTTGCGATTCATCCTCGTTACGGATATGGTCGGAGGAGAAAGCAAGTCTTTAATGCTGTGCACTGCTGGGTTGTGTTTTGTGATGCCAAGCTTCGGCGAGTAGTTGTGCCTCACAAACTTAAAGCAGATCCATTAAATTTGCCCAAATCTCTGCCTTTCCCTTGTCCCTATATCGCGTTGGAACGAAATAAATCACATATCTATCTCCTCGACCGCCACAAGTACAGAAATATCACCACCACCACAGGGAAGATGAATCCTTCAAGGGAGTGTCGGCCTTCTACATATAAATCTTTGAACATTAGGCTCTTACACAAGTCGCCTGGCCACAGCGGACGGCAAAAGGTTAGATACAACGTCTTCGATTTGTCTTTGATTTGTCGGCGGGGAAGAACGTAGATACAAAAAAAAAAAAGCAATAAGATCAGAGCCCGCGGTCTTGAGGCGCAAGAAGTCAGCGGTACCGAGTCCAGTGACGGGGTCCCAACCAGCGCCGGCAGAGAAGCCACTGATAAATATGCATCAGTTAGACATTCAATGTGGGGTTAACAAGCAAAACGTACTTGTTGCTGCAGCCAGGTGGTGCCTACTCAAGACGAGATACCCAGCCTGAAAGAAAAAAGCAACAAAGAAATGTACCAGACGTGACGTCGCTGAACGCGGCGCGACCAATGATGCTGCAGAGGAAGGGGTTCAAGAACCCAAGTGGCGACTGCACAACGTCAAGTCATCAGATACATGGCCTGTAAGAGGAATGAGATAACAGACCTTGCCAGCGGCGATGAGCGAGATGATGGAGGCGAAGCTAGGGGCGCTGCAGCTTGTTCCGTCGACGGTACCCGTCTGGGCATCTGCGTAGGTATTTAAAACGTGTTGGCGAGTCGATGCAAGGAAGTGGCGTACCCCATGCGATCTCGAAGTTCTCACCCTGCAAGGCAACGTCGAGGAAGCCACCGCCAGAGGCGTTGTACTTGCCGGCGTGGGTCGTCCCAAGGCCGGCAATGAAGGTCGCGACATCGGCAGCCTGATAGCTGGGGATCCCGAAGTAGTTTGAGAAGCCTTAGGGAAGGCGTGGTTAGAAAGACCAAGGAGTCACCGGTTGAAGGGAACTGACCTCCGGAGGAGAACGAGGACCTGACTTCAGTGTTGGATCGTACAAGGGGCAGTCGGAAGAGAGGGTCGGGATAAAGGTAGTGCTAGGCGCGGAGGTTCAGATATGGATGTTCAAAGCGGGCGGAAATAAATGAGATTTTACCAGGACTGCGACTGGCTGCCGGAAACACCCCCTGTAGACGGATTGATGAGCAAGATGGAGCCAGTGGAAATTTAGCTAGACACCAACCGTCACCGGAGGAGAAGATGAGCGATGTTCCCAGGGCACCAAGTTGCATATATAGGTTCTGGAGTGGGGTGAGGTGAGAGGTTTGGCAGAAGGAAAGATTATTTTTGAGCAATGGTTACCGTTGGTGAAGTACTAATCCCTCTCAAGGAATACTCACCCTGGCATTGTCAGGGCGAAAATGCCGATCGGGGTTGTGCACGTGAAGAAGCCTATGACGCAACAAGCAATCAAGGCGCAACTTTAAGTTTAACCGTACATTTTCCTGGGCTCCACATGACTCGAAGGTTCTTTTCTTTCCAAGGAACATCTGCTTCTGTCAGCCTGGACTCGTGACCAGGCTATGGCAAATCTGAGTGCCACTGCCAGCACTATGCCGTAGGCAGACTGGTACACCTCGGGACAGCAGGATGTTTACATACGCCAAACGTTCGTGGTCCTCAATCATCTCATCAAGGAATTGGCCTTGCCATGCCCAGCTTTTTCGATTTCATTTTCCCTTGAGATGTGCGCAGGTCATGTCTGGCTCTAATTGGCCTAGATTCAGATGTTCCTTGTCCACGTCTTCCAGATAAATCACATCTTCACCCTCTTTTCACCCTTCCCCTCGCTCCCTCCCCTTCGCCACCCGGATGACCAAACGCACAAAGCCCGGCACTGATGAGTTTTTGCGTCGATGAATAGTCTCTTATAAACAGACGCTACAACAATAGAGTGCTCGTACCTCGCATGTTGTAGTCGATGAACCCGCCCAAGCGCGCCCGACGTAAGGCCTTACAAGATAGTTCCAACATTCAGACATCCTTGTAGGTCGCTAACATACGGTGGCGCGGTTAACTACAGACTAGGTCATCTTGCGGTCATCCTGAAAAAGGAGATGTTCCTTCGACTGAACGATACCCACATCCCGAGGGAATCGGAAAATATGGTACTTAATTACCTCGCGGTCCAGGGCATAAAACACGAAAAGAGCGGAGGCCGCAGTAAAATCTCGAATGCGCGCCCACCGTTGGCATCTCCCCGTCGTTATGTCGTGCCATCCGGAAGCAATTGAAACCTATTTTGGAACGGAGACTCCAAGAACAAGTCAATGCCACGGACGAAGAATTGTCCCGATGCGATAGACATAATGTGTACTTTATTGCTGCTTCTGGCTTTAATTGTTTGTATGATAGTTCCTCATAGCACGATTCTTTTGTTGTTTCTATCACCCAGGCAGAGGCTCATAAGTCGAGGTACTGACGTGGACCCAGAGCAACACTACTCGTCGAGATATCTGTGTGGAGGAGCCCCGAGGAAGACAGCTCAAGATTTGTCGCTCTCGGTACTTTTCTTTCTGTGCAGTTCCGTACACCGCCCACTGACTGTTGGAGTTTGGCAAGACATGACACTGTACGCACGACAAGCACAAAATGATGCGCCGCGTGGCGGCTTGACAACCATTGCGCAGCGAGTAATGCGAATCCTCCAGTAGCTGTGTACGATCCTGTGCGACAGGAACTATCACGATTGGTTTGCACAGCGCCAGCTGTCGTGTCATGCCATGCCAATTTAGCTATTTCCTAATTCCGTCACACCAATGAGAATTCTAACATAACCTTACATCGAAGCAATCGTACTACCGCGGGCCTGCGACCCAGCCGACAATTAATTGGTTTGACATCCTAGGCTATACTCATTCCCATCTAGTGCCAAGGAATTCACGACCCTTTCCCCCGGTCCTACGTAGGGCAGAGGGCACGCTGCGTTGACTCTTTCGGTAGATCAAATGCCAACGCGCGACCGCCTCTGTTATGTCAAGACGGGTCTTCTAACTATTTAAAGCTGGGGGGCATCCTCGATCTGCTCACTTATTCCTCCATGACCACACGCGACATTATGGATCGAGAGCTGCGCACATCCCTGTCATATCCCATAACATCGTCCTTGTTGCGAAAGTCGGGTGGATACTGGGAAACAGGTGAAACAATGCCTTCACTTTCTCTCCCAGAAACTAATTTCGAAGTCATAAAAGGACCAGCGCCATGCGGCACCGATGTTGCCGGCAATTATTCATACCCGCCGCACCCAACGGAAATTACATCCTCTCCCGTGAACCGTGTTTCGCCCAGTCTGACTATCGATTTATCTGGCCTCATTCCTATGTACCCACATCCAGAGTCCCGTGGAGCTCATTCCAGCCACCGGTTGCTCGATATTTCATATGAGAATGGTTCGTCGACATCGAACCAGGGACAATACAAGTCTTCTACATTTTCCTTGTGGGATGCGACATTCGATGATTCCATTCCCCATCAATGGAAGTCCCTGGACCGCCGTTCCGTCTGGCGCCAACATTCCCTTAAATACCTCCCATATTCCCCGGCCTCGCTGAACTCAGCCTCGCCCCCATCCACCCCTTCCCCTCCGTATATGTTTCCACCCTCGTCCTCGTCTATGCTCGACGGACAGTTGACCGCACGACGTAGCCATGCCGATGAAGTAGCCCCACAAAAATCTTGCTCCCATTGCCATGTCACCTCGACACCCCTTTGGCGCCGGGATCCGTCGACGCAGCGGACGCTGTGCAACGCCTGCGGTCTCTACCTCCAGCAGCGCAACCGGATGCGCCCGCAGGAACTTATTGACGCGGACATCGACGACGACGAGTCACTACAGATTCCCGACTCGGAATACACTGGGCCGAAATGCAGCCACTGCCTGACGCGGCAGACGTCTGTCTGGCGCAGGAGCAAGACCGGCGCGCAGGTCTGTAATGCGTGCGGGGTTTATGCCCGTCTCCGTGGGAAGGAGAGGCCGCTTTCGTTGAGGCGGAACAAAATCAAGCCACGCACCAAGCATCCGAGATAGCCGTGCGAAGTTTGAAGTCTGCGATAGCCCTTTCATTCGTCGTTTGTTACCTAGGCTAACTGTATATCAATAATTTATTTACAATCTCTTCTCACGTTGATCTGAGTCTATCTTGTTGCGTGAAGGAGTCTCATTGTTTATTTACTAAGGCTCCTAGTACTCGGCTTGGACTTCGGGCCAGGAATCATCAGTAGTGTTGGCAACCGCTGTTCCGGTAATTTCTTATGTTGAAAATCTGTGCAAAGAGAAAAAAGATCCAGAAATTTAGAAACGTACCGGTGGAGCCTACTAGGTCAACAATTAGAGACAAAAAATCGAGTAATATGTCGTTAACTAGCAAAGTCACTGGCGGCCATCGATGGCCACCACTGGTTACCGGCGGCCGTTGGCGGACGCTGATTGGCAGTGTTGTGTATTGTGTACCACTGTGATTGACAGATTCCGCCACTCACTATCGGAGATCACCGGAATCCTTTCGTGTCTATATCCATTGGATTCCAACGTATACTGCTGGATTCCGGCGTACACTTCTGGATGTGTTCCAGGTGGCCCTGCTCCGATAAGGAAAATATACCACTATAGCCTCAGAGACATTCTGCGCAGCGCCAACGGGCAATTAATAAAGCTCGTTACAAAAATGTATCTCACATTACTGAAAAATCCTCAGCTACTGCGAGTCTGTGAAACAAATACATTGGGTATGACCTACCGCCAGGGAAAGAAACCGAAGTTGAGTTTCATCTAGGCAAAGTCGGTTGGCGGCAGAAGTCTAACTTGTGATGGAAGATATGCCACTCCGAAGTCTTGAACCCATGTTACCTTTCAGACCTCACTATACTGTAGCGCACGATGATCGTTTCATGTTTTATGCTTCATCACATCATTGCGGGTGGGCAGTTATGGCGCCGCCAGAACTACAAGTTCAAAAATGGCAAATCTAGTTCAAGAAAGTCTTGACAGGTACCATTTGCGTATACACTCAATCTCATGCATTTCATGCAGAAAACAGCAGTCCTTCTGCCTGGTCGACCATCGGATTCCGACAATACAGCTGGAATCCACTGAGATCCACTGGACTGCGACGCAGTTCAGCATGTTGAATGAGCCACCAACACACCAAATTAGCGGGAAATGCAGTGGATATCAGTGTAAACCAATGGAAAAACCTTCGAAGGATGGTCTACCGATATACGACGAAATTCAATTTACCGAGATTATTAAGGGCCGGTGGATTCCATTAGGATCCTTGCCTCGGTATTGGATGCCGCCGAGACGCAATGCCGACCAATACCGATCAGCCGGTTGCTAGCTCCGCTTATATTACTGAAAAACAAAACACGCCACCGCTTCGCTCTGGCCGTGGGATTAGGTCAAACAAATATTATTATAGGCAGTGCCAGTGGTTAAGTACGGGAATATGAGGGCTGAGAAGAAAACGGTCGCTGTAAGTAGTTCTAGTGTTATATGCCTTCCTCGACAAACCAGATTTTGAAGAGGTGACACTATAAGTTAAACAACGTTGATAGTTGACAAGAATAATTGAGGTGGGCTCTGCACAGTCTCGTCGACAGGTCTAGAGATCTTATTTACGGAAAGAAGAAGCGTATAATCTCTTGGATGGCTTTTTGCAGTACCTGAATCTCGCATTGACATGTTCGATAGGTGATTGAGGGAATTTTGTGCGCCAAGGACCAGGCAGGAGAGTGATGGCAGAAGCACAGGCCGGATAACGGGCCAGAACCAGAGAAACAGTTGTTGAGGGGTATGTTTGAGGACCAGGGAAGTGGGAAAACACCGCTCTGCATTTATGTGTGGAGAATCCTCGGGAGCGTACGTGGCCGCAGCTAGTTGAAATTGCGGCGCAGTCGTTTGCTGCGACAAAATGTGCAACTGGCAGTACGGGTGGTCAGATGAATGGTTTTGGCTCCGTTCCTGAGACATTTGTGCAAGTCGCAGCAATATAAAGAGACGTTTGACGAGATCCGGTAGTACGAATGGGTAAATGAGGTCTGGCTTTGAATTGGAGAACCGCAGCAAAGCTCACGCAGTGGGATAATTTGGCATGCAAATGGGGAAGAAAGCTATCATTTTGAGGACCAGAGAAGAAGCTGACAACATGTAGATAAAACTACATGGGGCAATTGCACCGCCGACGAGGCATTTGCTTAATGAACGGTTAAATCAACGATTCTGCTCGGCATCTCGCCATCATCATCGGCATCTCGGCACATGGGCGGAACCAACAACCTAGAACATTCCCACCCTTCGTTACGCATGTATCTGCCCTATCCGACAACTAAATCCCAGCTCTTCAGGCCGCCCACCATAGACGGCGTGTGCCGCAGTGGCCGACAGTCAGATCTGCATCTCAGTAAATGTAGCTACTACGCTGGTAATCTGCCTTCTAATGTCGCGCGTGGAGGTGGAGTGCATTGTTTTTTTTACCGAATCATCTCTGCTCCCGGCGCAACGTGAATCCGACAGCTATAGAAACCTTCTGGAGTGGAATTCCTCATCGGCCCGCGCCTCCTGGCCATTCCCCACGATACCACCTTCGTTGCGATTACCAACTGATGCAGAAACCGTTCCGCTTCATACGCTCCCGCCTCGCTGAATTATATCAGATCTGAGGTCTCGGTTAAGTCTCGGTCACGACTCTTTCGCTTTGTCTCTCCGTATGTAGCCTTAAGGCTTAGTAAGTACAGGCCACAGAAACAACGGTAAAGCACGAACTTTGCCGTAGGGAATCAATTCACGACGCTATTGTGTCAAGTTGCAGTCCTGGGACTGAGGCTTCTGCAGACCCCTTAATCGTCGAATGTGATTGTTATCTCCGCCGCTTCAGAGACTATCAGCCATGTTTCCAGATCTCCTCGATTGCCAGTACTGTCGACCCTGCACCGCTTGATGTCCGCAAAGGAAGGGTGCCGAGCGCGGGAATTTTCCCGTTGATATCTTGTAACAGGGACAACCGAATGGCAAACGGGTCAGAACCGGGGATACACAGTTCTAGAAAAGGACTACTGATTGTGTAGTGATGAATTTTCGGACTGGAATTGAATCGGTGCCTATCAGTGTCGCGAGCAACGCAGTAAATGATGAGACTGAAGCGGTCATCCACGGTCGGAGACGCGCCCCGTAGACAAACCGCCTCCGGTGGCATATTGCCACCGGTTGAAGGACGTGCCGGCAGCGTGTGGGATGTCAATTGTCCTCGAAGGCCGGCATCGTTATTAACACATATTTTCCGCGTTATCTAGATACCGACGCCCTGGGCAATTTTGACTCGTGAGTCAAGCGAAGCAGGAATAACACAACACCGAATTACAAACTTCATGAACTCCTATCCCGGCTCGCGAACGGCCAAATCCTTTTGCCTAATCATGGAAGATTACGGGGCTGTATGTTTCCAGGGAAGTCTGATCCGCGAATAAACTGGGGCACAAAGATCATCATAGTTATATAAAGCTGAATTAAATATACCCAGTCGACTCTGATCCGTTCTTAGATAGGGTCGGATATCCCATTCTGGGTGGTCAATTTCTGCGCACGACATTGAGGTTCCGCCGGAGTGCCCACTCTTAAACCAGGGTTCACCAGACGGTGCAGGCGTCCCAAAGATTGAACTATCTTTTCCTTGGCAAAAATGGAGTGAATTTCAATGCGGTTGAACTTGATCTGCGCGGCCATCAGACAGCGGACTTTGAATTTTAATCGGGGATCCCAGTTTCCATTGCATGCAAGCACCGGAAACTTGCCAACACACTTGAAGATTTCCGAATTCGTTTCAAGCGCGGGATAGAGGTCACTTAATATCTCCGCACCGAGGCATCGGCAGTCACTGGGTAGCTTGTTCTGGGCTTCTAGAAAAAGCGTAAACCTTTTGTGCGAAAGTGCCTATTTAAAGCCCTGGAATAATTGTATCAGTCAATTTACGGACTTCGCTATTTTAGGTTATACCGCTCACGTCTGCTGCTTGAGATCTTGGGGAGCGGTCGATTGGAGTTCCATCTGCTCGGAACGGCGCAAAGCAATCCCAAGGAGTGTTTTACTAGCTCCGAAAAGCGCAACAGAATTGCCTTCGTGTTTGGGCGCCGTCCAGACTTCCCACCGACCTTGAATAGATTTCTCCGAGTTCAACCCTCCCGATCATATCGACTTCGGCCCGCCTCTTCCGAATATCTTTGCTACAACTTGCAAGCAACATCCCAGAAGAACTCGAAGCTGGAAGTTGGCATCGAAGGGTAGAACTATGTACTGTGCGCTCGGCCCAACGAGCCGGTCCTTCGACGCAAGGGGATTCAACGATAAGAATAGCATGTGGTGGGGCCGTATTGCATGTTTGATGAATGTTCACTAGTGTTGCGAGGACTAATTTACCACCTCGCACGCCTGCGACATGTAATATATGAAGGCGATGATCGTCCGAGACAAGTGGTGCTAAACGTTTTAATCATTGCACGTATAACTGTTCTGTGGTCCAGGGGAGTGGTAGCTCGTTGACCCGCGCCTCCCTCACTCACCACAGTAGCATCAATATCGCCACTGGACCGGGAGACTTGATTACCGACGCCGTGCTCTTTCCCGGATCCTGTAGCAATGCATTGGTTACGTCCATCGTAGGAACTATGCCAGAACTCAGCCTCGGCAGTGAAGCCTCGGATTCTTTTTTTTTCACCGTGCAAATTTTTACGCGTTCCATCTGTCCATTGAACGGCATGGCTATTTACAGTTGACATTTTGTGAATGACCATTTCATTTCCGTCGCTGCTAAGACTGGGTCTGCAATCTCTTTTCACTGGATTCCCATTGGGCACTCCGGAACGGCGCAAAGTCTTGCGGTTCGCAAACTCTGACCAGGGCGACACACGTGTCCTTGGGTGTCCAGACCGAGTCACCAAACACCATAATGGATTATCTCGACTGTGACAGCCACGCTCATATCAGGCTTAAACCACGCTGCGTGGCTCGCGATTGCAATTTTACCCCGGTTCATTGAACTCCGACCTCGTCGGTCTGGATCGACAAACGAATCCCGTATCTTTACGTGGCTCAGCTGTTATTCCCACGTAAAGTGTCACGGTGAGGTTGTACGGCCATCTGGCGGCATGTTTGATTCCAGTGTGACGCTTGCCGTACATCTGTGGCCCGTAGTGCTAGTCCTCCACATGGTCTCATACATGCGAGGGAAAGTGAACAATTGAAAGCATAACAGGCAGCAGCGGGCAGCCTTCAAATACAATACTGAGGCCGCTTAGTCCCTGAGACATTAGTCCCCGAGACAGACACTGATGACACGGCCCAAAACCCAGGTGACAGTCCGCAAAAAAATGGAGACGTTGAAAATGCCCATCAATTGATCGTGCGCCGGGAGCCACGCGGTCAGTGAAGGTTCTGAACTGAATTGAGTTAGTGTTTCGGACAATATGGCGAATAATTGAGGCCGGCGCAGCCGCTCACGGCATACATCCGGGCTGGCGGGTTCAGGAACATACCGGTTTCATAGCGTGTACTTCAGCAGTTGACGGCTATGAACGGCAAATGTCCCCACATGGAAATTTCGAAGTCAATCAGGTTCTCAAGCAGCAACCGACGTAAACAGATCCGGCTTATCACGTGCATAATTTTGGCTCTATGTTCTGGGATCAAGAAGGCAGACGTCATCATTCGAGTGCAGAACGACGCCGATTGAAAGGCATCCCGCTGGGTTTATTTGCCCCCATGGGGCTGCTGATCCATTTATTGCATCGGGGAATTCCACGGGAGATCTATACACGATAAGGAATGGACTCGGTGTAAATCTCGGATAGCTCGTATACTTCATACCTGAACAAGACCGTTCATTGATCCGCTTGCAAAAATATCGCATATTACTGGAAGTCTGGAACACTATCCTCTACATGCCGGGTAGCCGGGAACGAGCTAGTTTACGTTGTCAGCTGGTCGGACATCCTGGCCGTATTTTCTATCATTCTATCTCTAAGCGATTAGTTGACCCAAAGCTTCGGACAACCATTGAATCGGCGATACTCTCGCACGACTGTGAATGGCTAGTGCCGACATCCCAACGCTATAAAGTGCTTCATTCGTCAGGACAAATTGCAGTCCCACTTCCTTGTCGGTCTCCAGCCGGATTGCACCTGGTTCGCCCATTCGCTCATCTTCATTGTCGCGGATAGCTAAACTATTGACCGAACAGCATCCTCATCTGCCATGCTGTTCAAATCTTCCGTTGTCGTTGCCATTCTGGCGGTCGTCGTCTCAGTTCGAGGGGCACCCACTGTGGCCCAACCTCCGCTCGTGTCCATCGTTCCGAATGCGGCTGCCATCGCCTCAGGCCTCAAAATGATGCCTAGCTCCAACGACCGATTCAAGAAGCTGTTGACAGACAGCAGCGGGGCTCTCCTGACAGGCGACGCACTCCGCCAGCTGACAGTGTTCGATTTCAACAACCAGGCGCCCGCCACTGGGGCCAAAGGCGGCTCCATCCTCCTCGCCACCGTTGACAACTTTCCAATCCTGGAGGAGCTGGGCCTATCCGGCGCCGTCTCGCTTGTCGAGCCCTGCGGCCTCAATATCCCACACCTGCATCCCCGCGCGAACGAGTTTTTCACCGTTATAGACGGGATTCTCGACACGGGATTTGTACAGGAGAACGGTTTCAACACAGAGATCGAGACGCAGCTCGGGAAATATCAGGCAACGGTCTTTCCTATGGGTAGCTATCTTATTTTCTCATGCTATGGAGTCTGACTACGGGCGAATAGGCAGCATCCACTACCAGCAGAATCCCACCTGCTCTCCAGCCGCCTTCGTTGCCTCTCTGAACAGCGAGGATCCTGGCCGGAGCGATATCGCGACCAGCTATTGGATGATGCCGTCCGACGTTGTGGACGCGGCGCTCGGGTTTCCGCACACGATCGGTAGTTCGAACATTGATGCCTGGAGGGCGAACTTGCCCCTCAATTTGGCTGCGGGAGTGGATAGCTGTTTGCAAGCATGCGGGTTGTCGGAGTAATATCCCCATGTCACATAGTCATGTTCCGATAGGTGAATACATAGCTAAATCCGTCAATCAAAAACTATGAATGACACCAAGTTCATGCTTTGTATCAATGAATTAAAATTGCCAAGCATAGAGTGATCATTATCAAGGTCATTGGTTGGTTTGCGGTGGGAAAATCAGGTAGGATTATCGCACCCGGAAGATGTTCATGACATTTTAAGGACAAGACGGAGCCGGTACATCCGCAATAGCGAATTGCGGCACACGGACCGGGACCCAGGTGCGAAGTTGATGTATCGCTTAATTTCGGGAACGGACCATCTCGAACTTTCCGGAGTTTTTCCACATCACTGAAGGTCATGAAAGAATGTTCTCACCTCAGACGAGTTTGTAACACCAGGGCGCGACGCAGCTGTAGATTAACCGTTCTTTAACGATTACTTCAGCGATTCTTTGTGTCTCGTTACACACATCCCCATCTAGCCTATCCCCTTTCTTTTGGTTCTCGTCCTCCCTTCCTGGTGTTAAATCTCCTCTGCGCATTTTAATTTTATACTCCAAACCCCATATGGTTTAACAGCTGACCGATGCGCAGTCTTTCCTGACAGAACGCTCTTCATCGCAGTGGCTATGGCCTACGGCGCAACCCAAAGATTGTGATTAAGCCGGCAGGTCACGTAGTCTCCCCGCGAGATACAAGGAAGGGGGAATTCCTGGTCGTCAGGCTAGCAACGTTTAACCCACTTCTCTCGCGCCCGCGGCCCTCAATCTACTGCCTGTCCTCAAATCAAGACCGGAATTGTAACCATTCTTTCTGGTATTTCCGCCTCACGTTCTGGGCATCGCTCTCTATTCTTGGTGACATCAAGACCGCTCTGTCGATTCTGGAGTATCATCCCGTTGGCCCTGTGGTAATCAGCATTGTCTCAACTCAATCATCTCAATCATCTCGCGGCCAAAGATTCTCACCTCTGATTTCTCTCCTTGGATAGCGAAGATCAATCGCATTTCGCTCTTCAAACCACGGGTCTTCGGAAATACTGCCCAACTACATTTCCGGACACGTTCAATCTCGTTCAGACATCTTTCTGGCTGAAGTCATTCCATTGCTCTAGAAACCGTCGTGTCATCAATTAGCAACGAAGGTCATAAGACTGCCCCTCAATGTATCTGTCGTTCAATTCATTGGTCTCAAATGCTGGACGCCGTCTCTCTTGGTACCAGATGAATACCTTTTTGGATGTTTGCCTACCATGAATTTCTTCTGATATTCTTCTTCGGCACCGATTTAATTCTTGGCTCTTTACATTTCGCTGAACACCGCAGATTTCTCCTTTTCCGCGCACTGTAGTTCCGGATGGGTTCGTTCCGTTGGATATCCCGCTCTACCCTTGATTGTTTATTCATTCACCAATTGTTTATCTACCTGACTTACTGTTGTAATTTTGATCAAGCAACCAACCTGTGCTGATAGTAAACATCGTTGAGCTAGGCTTACATCATCTGTTTGTCTCATATGTACATCTTTTTCCGATTCATTGACACAGCTGAACGATCTACGGTAATAGATAGGTTGCGCAAAAGCCGCACGGGCCGCATGCGGCTTTTTTACATTGTGCAATGCCGGGGCTTGTTTTTGCTGTCCTTGGTCCTTGTCTTTTGAATTACTATTCAATGCCTCTTAAATCTCATATTCCACTCCCGCAAGTGTTATGTTCTGGATGTGCATCCGTAGGAGGCCACATCTTTCAGGCATCATGAAGGCATCACCCACTTTTTCCATACTTTCACGTCTGCGACGCAGCAGAGGCAATGTCGAGGATCTTCTGTCCCCACAGCACCTCTCCTTCGCCTCAGGTAAGCTTATATTACAATACTTGATTGGTACCTCTCAAATTTCAAATTTGCCGTGCGGCTTTGCACAATGCACAAAAGCCGCATGCGGCTCATGCGCAACCTATTTAATATGAGCCCAGAAAACCTCTCAAGTTACCGTGAAATTGCCGCAACTAAGTACATTGTTCATGATCCAGTCACGTAAACTCATGTTCAACTGGGATTGGATATGTGCAGGGCGGCAAGAACAGCCCTGCGGTCACAGAATCTTTTCTGAATAGTCCTACAACCACTCTAAGTCGTCAAATATTTCCAGATTTTCTCTGGCTCATTCTGATTGGTGTAAAACTCAAAACATTTGACGAGTTGAGTTTTGTACTTTGCGAGCATACCGGGTGCGACGGCCAGCTTAGGCACCAATGGTGAATTGCTTGAGTATAGAAATAGCAGCTTTGGAGGTCTCTGAACTGCATTTACACCCCAATACCATTCATTTACAATCCCAGGAGACCAATTGAACCAGGTGTCTGATTATTGGTAACAAAACGGGCTTATTCAGTATTATTAGACCAATAGAGGGACTGCAACAGCTGCCCTCGCCGGTGTATTGTCGGTGCATAAGCCTAATGTTAAACGCTGGGACCCGAAGCACTAATACCGGGATTGAAAAATTGTTGCCACCAGGAGATCGCTACTGGGATTGGACATTCAGCTGGATGAAACCCTACTAAATCGAAATCCTACCCGACCCGTATCCATCATCAAAGAATTCCCTACACTCGAATCCGTGGAAAGGGGGGTCAATCAGCGCTGGCTGAATGCTGTAGAGGTGCACAATCTGAACACACTGGGAGAGATTGGAACCAACTGTCGCACCTGTAAACAAAATCATCCCAGTGTGGCTGGATCGAGAAGTCATCCCACTTCGTGCTCAGTTGCTGTGCCAAGAGAATGGCGCAGCGTCCCACGAGGCGGGTGTCGGAAAAATCAGAATGAAAGGCGAACTGTGACGCACCAAAAAGGCAAATCTGAAAGGCCGCGGTAGGCTTGAAGAACGCTGTACGCACCAGAAGGGAAAAGCGGCGTAGGGCCGTCAAAATCAGTGAAATTGTTGCTATGATTGCCCCAAAACTGGACTCAGTTGGGGATAGAACAACGTGAACGCTCGGAATGCGAACAATGCCTTCAGCAAAATGATCCTCGTACCTCGCATGTTGGAAACGATGGGATTACACGAACTGCCGTTGTCTGAGCGTGAGCAGGAGTGCGAAATCGTTGAGCCGATGAAAATGGTGAGCATACCGCTGCTGTCCCTCGCTGCTATCATCCCAAAGAACGGCAAAAACTGCCACTCATCTATCGCGGCCTCTGGGAACGAGAAAAAACATTGGTGGGTGTCAGTGTCAAGCACTGATATTGGCTGGGTACGTACTGCGAACCCGGTCAGAATGCGCGCGGGGGCAGGACAAAATGATGGTGGGAGGCGAGGAAAGAATATCACTCGACCGTGATCACTGATGGCTTGTCGAATTTGGGCTTGCCACGAACTTGCACAGTTTTGGAAGATGCAACCGCTTCTGACGAGGTTTCCTGCGCTTAGTTCTGATCTGACGAACTTGCACAGACATCGGACGAACTTCCCCCATCAAACAACGAAGATCCTCCATCACCAGACGAACTTGCACATCCTACGTAGTGACGAGGTACTATACGACTCTGCTTGTGATCCTTTTATCTTGAATACGTAGGCTGCAGTTTTCTATGCATCTCGACAGCACTTAGGAGTCGAATAAAGCACCGAACCCAGCTATTTGTCGCTCGAAAGGAACACGAATCCAGTC
Organism: Mycena leptocephala; assembly: GCA_029378395.1. Lineage (NCBI taxonomy): Eukaryota > Fungi > Basidiomycota > Agaricomycetes > Agaricales > Mycenaceae > Mycena > Mycena leptocephala. The sequence continues at coordinate 13,559 of JARJLF010002797.1, read as the reverse complement.
CGCTGTATATTGCCGAGCGGGCATCAGCGGGCGAGCAACAGCGAGTTGAACAGCAACCTTGATTTTTGCACTCATTTTCAGTGTCTGAGAGACGACGCTCGGTCTGGAACCGACGCGGATTAGCAATAGCGCCCAGCCGCGCTCTACAATTGTTCGCGCCGGTCAATTCGTGGTGGCAAATGCCAGTCACGGCAAGAGTCACGGGAATGGGCGAGCGGACACGGCTACGTTCCGTGAGCTTTGAGTGCGGAACATCACTCTTGAGCTCTCGACGAATCTCTGGCTGAAATCTAAGGCGTATGCACATAATGCACGCATGTCTGCTATTCTTCATGGCTCTGGGCTCGCCGCTCCGGCACGCAGCATAGTTGTCAAAGCCGTGAACTCTTGCTTTCGCGTCACATGTGCATATCTTCTGGGAAAAGCGATATCTGCTAGCCCATCGACGGGAGACTGACAAGGCGTGTGCCTGTGCATCTGCAGCTTCATCTCAGCGCGTTCGCCATTGAGCTTGGCGACGCATCTGCAAGCAGTTTTCTTTGTTCGGACGCAACGTACGATTATAGAGACAGATGCATATGTGGGATAAATATAGCAAGTGACGCTTGGCGATAGGCTCGTCCGATGTCGCGTAATTCAGGCTCAATTCCGCCTTAGTTTTCTGCGTCTCGCTAAGGATTTTTCGAGTTCGCTTGTCTCCGGCGATATTATGGAACCAACCATATATGGGAACAGGTATGTCCGAAATCTAGACTGACCGCCCTGCTCTCCCACAGCTCGCCGCGATGTCCGGCGCCCCAGAGCAGGGCTGTCTGTCGCTAGGAAACCTCGACTTCCGGTTCGAGACGCGTCTAGCGGAACAGAAGTGCACACGCATCATCGCGCAAATACGTGGTGGGGGATAGGACAGAAAAAAGTTGCAGTTGTTTGGCTAAGCCGACTTAGTCCTTATTGCCGCGCCGGATCACTCGGTCAGACAGTTGCGGTGAACTATTATAATAATAATTTACTCTTCCGAGTATAATTTATCCCCCCCGCTTCCAATATTGATCCAGTAGTAGGGGCGCTCAATTCTTAATCCGAACGGGTTCAGTTCGGATTTTAATTCAATATTTGTAGATATAAACAACGAACAAGCACGCAAATGTCGCCGAGTCGATCGAACAAAATCGGTTGTTTGATGCTGCAATGGGTGCTTTTGTAGCACTTGAAGCGATTTATGTCTGCAGTACGACCCGCCCGTTCCAGGGATTCGACTTGCCCGGCTGCATCTCCAGCCAATCGATTTGATTTTTTTCCCCTACGAATGTCCCCCCGCTCTTTGTTTTTTAACTTCACAACTGTTATTTTTGTCACATGAATGTTCTTCCAGAGAATTCAGGCTGCCTTATCGATGGCTTAAAGCCACAATTCAACACCAGCCATCGGTATGTGGCTCTCCAGAGGCCGCTATTTAAAACAACTGATTCGCGGCTGCCGCCAATATCACAGCCACTGCAACGTTGAGGACCGATGCAGCTGTTTTTTGCCCTGCGCCGATCGCCCCGTTCGTACCAGGTGCACCGGTCTCCTTCGGCGCACCCGTCCCGATGTCGAGGGTCAGGTACCCCACAGACGTCAGCGTAAGTGGCTTCGTGTCCCCGCAAATGAGGTTGTCCCCGCTCACATTGCAATGGACGCCGAGGTGGAGATTCTCGCTTCCGCTCTGGTGGTTCAGCGTGTAGGAGATGTAGTCGGAGCCCTCGGCCAAGGTCGCTGTTCGCCTTCGTTTAGCATACGATACAGACGTAGTATGAGGAGTTGTATGTGATATTTCACCTGTCATCACAGCCCTTGTATGGGTCCCGTCTAGTTCAATGTCGAGTTCTTCCTGCTGCACAGCGTATGTTGTACGGCCTTGTGCATCCACGCCGAGGATTTGGGCGGAAACCGCTGGAGCATTCGTCTGGAATGGAGCTACAACTGTAACGAGTTCTGCCAATGTTGCTCCGACTGGAGAGGCGTGAGTTTGTGTAGCCCAAGGGCGGTAAATACTCACAATAGGCAGCTGTAGATATCAAGAGAAGCGTGCGAGAAATTATATTAGCCATATTTGACTGGTTCTGGACGAGATGAGGTCCTTTCCAGCTGTTTGCCGCGTCTTATATGAGCGAAGACAGCTGAGATAATACACGACACCCGCTCTGCTACGGTGCCCTGAGTTGTTGCTGTAAGGTTTGGGAGCGGTGAGAAGCGGGACCGGGGTTATGCTCATGTACATTCTCCATGCCAATCAGCAACTCGGTGCCATCAAGGGTATCCCACTAGTATGGCGGTACGAGTGCCATAATTTACTGATTCCGTCTGGACTGACTACCGGTTCCCTGGAGTGTGTCAATGCGACAGTGAAGAAATAGATGCTCGCACCTGCGATGAGTAAGACCAGATTCGCGGCTGTTTTTTCCAGAGGCTTCTAGCCTGCTTTCATGCTATGGACCATAGCATCGCGAGCAGGGGCGGGAGATGCCTACGGCGGGAGAGAGGAGTTCATTAGAGCGGCTGCGCAGAAGCCATTGGAGCTATTTGGGCCGTGCGCGACGCGCCCCAATATGGCGTGAATGGCTCTGTGGAACCATTGGCCTGCTATTTTTGAGCGCGGTCCGAAAGCCATTATTACTATCTATTTTGATCGAACGCAGCGTGATACTCAATGTAGCAAGGCTGGATTACCTGCTGCTGGCGGCAGCCCGCCGCCGGTGCGGCAGACGCGGGTCCCAGCCTTCAAGTTACGGAGGGCCTGGATTGATAGCGAAGCAGGCTGACGACGGATGTCGCAGTGCACGTCGCCTAAGCAAGCGGATTGACGTACCCCGAGTTTGAAATTTGTGCTGGAGTGAACTCTGAGTAGATGCCAACGCGGTGTTGCAGGCGCGACGAGGGTGCTTCTTGAGACGCCAGATGGTAGGCAAGTGGCTGAGCATCCTTTGAAGTCCCCTCCGTTTCTTCGGAATCTGGGATGGAGAGCTCAAGAACAAAGTGGGAATAGATGTAGTCGCCCACGTCGATTTGCCGATCCATTATTTTCCCCGATTCTTCACAACAAGACCCCCGCCGTTCCAGGTTTCATCGCTGAAGCGACTATTTCAGCCCGGTCCTGGGTAGTATCCAATCCCGCATGTGGATTCTATGACTGTACAGTATAATATACAATTTGAAATGATACAACAATGATACACGGCACATCATCTTTAATTGTACAGTTGATCCATTAGGCAGGGTCAAGATGGTAGCTGACCAATGAATCAGACGACAGCATGAAGGAGAAAGAGGAGGGGAACTCACGAATTTTATTCGCTTCGGCGCGGCGACCACACGGCCCCGCGTTCCATCGGCGGGGGAACGGGCATCCGCACGCGGGTCCGGCGGGGGTGGCTCTCGCACGCGCGTGCAACATCGAGCACGAGGCGGGATAATGGGCTGACGATCTGGGGGTAAATGTCCTCCACGACCCTGGGGCGCGCACAGATGCGGGGCTCGGGGCAGATGTCGAGGATGGAAGGTTCGAGGATGGAGGGCGAGATGATGATATTGTTCGACATGTTTGATTGAGAGGGTGTTTGTGAATTGGGTGGTGGATGTGGTAGACGGTTGATCTGGTAGTACTCGCAAAGGCTCTTGCTTTTATAGCCAGAGGGCGGATGTGATCGGGCAAGGCTGTCCGCGGACGGAGGTCTAGAATGAATTCTGAGACCGCGGGTGAGCGGATATATCGGCAAGCCAAGTCGAGAAGCTGGGCCGTTGTGTGTATTTGAAGTAGTGTTTGCGGGAAGACAGAGAACGCAGACAGATCTAGATGGCGACAAATTGTGGGTAGTGCACGAAGTATCCGGCTTGTTAACGCTGAACGATGAAGAAGATGAAATAGGGGTCAATTGTCTCAGCCCCTAATGTCGCCGAAAGAGAAAAGTTAACGAGGATCTTCCAACGTGTGGGTTTAAAATATGCTCAACAAGACCTCTAGCCAGATATTGGTGATAAGCGAATGGGGGTTTCCATTATATTTTCATGTGGGCCGAAAAATATTCGCCATGTGCTACTAGTGGCTGCCGGGAATCGAGGGACAACGTTGACTGATATTGTATCAAAATCATGCAGTAGTCGACTCTAGATATGAGAGATGAGTCGTGCATGCACATTGGGACTCCCGGCCCGGGAGCGTTGCCCTGGGCGAATCCGGCGAAGAGGAAGCCGGAGGGGAAGGAAAAACAAAAATTAGAGATGATTCGACCGGCTGGAGGTTGAAATTTGAACTCCACGGAAAGACATGCGGAGCCACAGCTCTTGCAATAACTGGAGGGGGCCATGCGATGGAGAAGATCTCATCATAGGCAGGCCTAGGCCATCATTTCATCACGTGTCCGTCCCTCCTTCTAGCCTGTGGCAGTGCTTCGCTCCTGCCGTTCACCTCGAGTCGACGTCGTCGCATGCAAAGCGCAAGGCTTGCAACACGCCTGACTCGTACGGCGTTGAGGTAGACTAGTAGCCCACCACTAAACAGCTCTCTGTCGCCCTGAAGTCTTGCCCTCATGGCCCCACATTTCGAGACAGTAAAGGTACCGTCGTTAACCGCATCTTTGGGTCTAGGCTCAAAATATGCAGTCATTCGGGGACGTAGAGACTACCGATGCGGGAGTGAACACACAGGAGTTTCTGCTCGCGTCTGATGGTTTGGTCGCCATGTTCGGTGGGTCTCTCTGAAAATTAGTCGCGCAGTGTGTAAAGTTTTGTTGCAGACCTCTTGGGCTCCGGAGTCTTTGGATTCGTGCAGTCAGATCTCAAGACCAATATCGCCGTATTACCGACATACTTTATTTTCCGATGAAACCTCACCTATACCCAGGGTGTTCGCGAGCGATTCAATGCCACGCGCGGCGAATCCACCACTCTCGAGGATCTCGTTCGTCATGAACGTGCTCAGGGTTTGAAACACGGGACCCAATGCCTCGTTCGACTCGTTCGGTAGGCCATTCCTCCCCATCTTTATCCCCGCTCTCGACTTACGGGATGAAATAGTGGGCTGGCTTTCACCTGCACCGCGCTCCAAACGACACAAAGCGAGCCGACGTGGGCCCTTCACAGCTGTTTCAACCGCGCATACGACGTCGTGCTGCGCCATCACCACAACTTCGTCGTGCGCGGCGTCGTTACGGTGCGCCTTCTCCGTTCAATCACTTTTATACCCCATTTAATTTAGTTATTACTTTTTACAGCTCGCGATCCGAGCCGTCCCCCGCCGCGATCACTTCTACGCCCAGCTCTCCCAGGGCGGGGATGCTGAGAAGTTTGAGGCGGAATTGAAGCGGTGGCTTGTTGGCTTGGACGTAATCGTGCAACGGATGAAGACTTTCTTGGCCGATGGCGGGTATGGGCGGGTCTGAATCGGTGTGCATGTATTCGGTTTTCTTTCATGTTACGTTCGCTATTGAATCATAATATTAATTTTCTGTGCCATGTCCATATCGGTTTCCTGGTACTACATGTTAAAGCCATCTTCATGAAAGAAGTGCAGAAAGTAGAATCTTCCTCCCAAGGACTGTGATCATTGACAGATTCAGCCTGTATGTCTAGGATTTTTTTCGACAGGAGCGGATGACTTGCTGGCATCTTCTTGTGTTTCTCTTCTCTCCGTCCGAGCGGACAATTTGTTCTGCAGTTATCGCGCACTGAAGTATCACAGCTCCATCGCAACGCGGCTCAACATTAGTTGGTTCCCTCACTCGTCGCTCACTCATTTCTGTCTATACTTCATACCCCACCCTGAAACTGTTCTACTACATTCGGATATGGTGCAAAGGATAGCGCGGCCTGATGCATCCATCCCATGGTTCGGGATGACAGGCAGATCGGGGTTCGATTCCTCGTGTCCGTGGTTTTTTTTCGGACACCTGGCATTCCTCGTCATCTTCTGACGGATATATCAAGCCGAGATTTACCTGTGCGCGTAAATGGCCTACATATAATTCCCAGTTACCGGTTAACCAGACCAAATAAAATCGATTCCATCCATAGTGGGACTCGCAGCACGGTCACCTTACACAATTGCGTTTCAACTTTCAACATGAATTTTGCCAATGGGTCACCATTTTGGCAAAATCCTCATGAAAACTGTCGAATGGCCACGACGTCCGAATCCACTGAGTACTGTGAACAATTACAGGTTTGGTTGAATCCAGAGTGTTTGGCAAGTCCCTTGAATCTAACACGATCAAGCAAGCCCAAAGTGGCAATTTCTTCTCTCCATCATCTCTCTTTGGTATTGCTGGCTATGCTCCCCACAGGTTCCACGTCTGCGATGTTTCATGAGACGCGGCGTGCACTCGACCGTACCGAGTTTGAGCTCTCAGAGGAATCCACTCGCCTGCCATCGACGGCAGATGCCCAGATTAGCGCCCTGCCTCGACAAGCGCTTTTCTGTGGCTCTCAGCAGCCATTTACTGGAGAAAGCGCACACGAACCTGAATCATCCATGGATCTCCTCAACATTTCTCTTGGGCTTGATGATTTGACTCCGCAGCGGAAGCAAATGGCGCGCAGATCCAGTGGATGCGGGGGAAAAGTGCATAGCGGCGCGGTCCCAAGAAGCCAACTCTGGAGTGCTGATGTGCGGGGTGTAGCGGCTACAGTGATACCACTAGATGCGCAGTATGTCCCGCAGGAGGTGGCGGCGATTCTCGATGGGCCTCATCGGGAAGGGTGTGGTTGTTCGAGTGGATTTGTTGGCTGCGCTGTTTGGTGAGTTGTCTATATTTTCAGGCTTGGAGATTTCCGACTATGGCTCGGTATTGGGTCTGCATCTGGGAGATACGTCGCCTTTGTTTCGCGATGTCGCTGTCCTTCAATATTCTACATTTCACTGCTTAACAGGCTTTTCATTTTTCTACCAGCGCAGTTTTAACCCATTCACTGACGTCCTTCACCTTGGATAGTGGAAATCCCCTCGGCGACCTCTTTATGCCCTGCAACACCCACACCTTACCGAATTTCGAGGGAATTTACACCTTCGTCGGATCCGCTGTCTCTCCATCCAATCCCAATTCTTTCCATCCTTCTGCGCAACTTCACGAGAGGGCAGCCTATTCGCATCCCGAACATATTGCTTTTCGACCCTCCCCCCAACTCCGTCGCATTCCCCGTGCACCCCCGCCCCTGGATCGCTCCGCAGTAGAACGCGCCCTTGCCCAACACCCGGCCGCCCGCCGTATAGACCTCCCGCACCGTTCAGCCAACTCAGTGACCGAGCCTCGTCGCGCCCCTCGTGCGCCCCCGCCCCTCCCCGACGACGACATCGACCGCATATGGTCTTACCTCCACGAGCGCGTGGCGGAGCACGCTGAGTCGGCGTCCTCGCTCACCCCGCTCCACAGTACGAGTACTGCCGCTTCTCTCGCCCTCGGACATCCAACCCGTGTACCTCGCGCACCGCCGCTGCTCCCTCGCAGTACTGTCACTGGCCCCCGCTCTCACCTCGCGGCTACCTCCCCGTCGGCTAGCGCTATTGGTGCGGCACAGACCTCAGAACAACTGCTGGCGATACAGATGGATCGGATCCGAGCTGCGACACTGCGCCTGGCGGAATTGGATGACGCAGCGGAGGAGCGTGCCGGCGAGGATTCTACCTACATGCCGTTGCCGCGCTGGGCTCTACCTCCGGGCGCGACGACGCGCGTGCTGCGCGTTGGGCGGCGCACAGGGGGCGGGTCAGCAGGATTGGACGTGGATGCGGCGGAGTATGCGGAGGCGCGACGTCTGGGAAGGGATGCTTAGCGAATATACCAGGTTCTTGTGTCGATACTGACTAGTACTTGTTTGTAATACTGATGCGAAGTCGGATTTTTCTCTCTCTGGTCGACCAAGGAGATCTGGCTTCCTCAAAATTCACCCAGAGGTTTCATTGGTAATTACCGTATTTCCAGGCCCAGTCTGGCCGTCGCCTCTTTTTCTTTTGTTTTCTTTGTTTCTTTTTGGGGGGAGTCTTCATGAAACGATTCAACGGGTCTCAATCTGGATTTCGACTTTCTCTCCTTTTCCCTTTGGTTTATCCCTTCGGTTTTTTCGGGATATGCTGGTAGAGATGCCTTCCATTCGCGCGAAAATTAACTAACGAATACGAGTGCAGGAACCCATTGTAACTATATCTCGGTCTAGAGAAATGATTTCCCATCAAAGCGATCTCGCCGGCTGGGCATAGGGGAACAGGAGTCCGGGGTAGCTTTCGCGATGAATGGAAGCGATTCTGAACCACTCATAATTGCTAAGACCGCAACAGATTGTGCGGTCTACCTTCAATGAGTTAAAAAAATCCCCAATGCCTGTCCATGAGTTATAATTATTTCATTAATATTGTTACTGGTACCCCGGAGGCGCCTCCTGCGGAACGCCCTGCGTCGCGCGCAGGTGCTCCACCTCTTGCCGAAGACGCTGCATCTCGGAACGCAGCTCCTGGGACGCGCTGGACCTCCCGCCGCTGCTCGACGGTACATGCGAGGACCCCGGTATCGAGGCCGGTGGCTCAGGGGCTCCCGGCTGTCCGCTGGCCATCAACGCCGTCTTTTGAGAGACGAACGCAAATGCATTCGCATTCGTACTGCGCGAGGGCGGCACGGCGACTGAATCTGACGTCCGGCTTGTGGGGGCTGCGGAAGAGCCGCCAAACATTTCGCCCATGTTGGGAGGGTTTTGGTATGGCTGCGGCGCCCGCTGCTCGTCGGTCCATTCCCGACTCTTTCGCCGACGGCGCATGAAGATTGCGACGCCACCCAGAACAAGCACAACGGATATGGCAGCGACGATTCCGCCGATGATTGCGCCTGTGTTCTTCTTAGGATTTGAAGTGCCTGAGGCCCCTGTTGATGGAGCACCTGCGGCTGGTGTCGGGACAACGACAGTTTGGTTGGCAACGCTGAGGGAATATGACTGCTGCGCAGTGACCAGAATATTCGAGAACGCACTTCAAGGCGAGAACTGAGAACATCGCTCCTTGCGCCGGGCTGATTAACGTAAAAATCGGTAAATGCGCTTTGGAGCGGGAGCCACTTAGCGTACCTTCCGTACCCATTGGGTACCCCGGCACCAGGCCCTTGACCAGTCCCCACATTGTACAGAGTCGGAAATATCCCAAGGCTGGCATTCGACGTCGCACGCTTGTGGACCATGGAAATCAGCAGATCGCGTGTCGATGGGTCTGGTGCTGAGGCGGCGCTGAATAGCGTCCAGTCTTTGGTTTTATAAGTATCAGCACATGAAAAAGAGAAGTCCAGGAAGCGTACCAGACCGGGTATTTGTATTACTATCGCTGCTGAGTGGAAATCCGAAAGGTGGCGCTGCACTCTGGTCAGATATTGCCTAAGCTGTTGCTCAAAACGAACCTTTTGCTGCATTATTTGTCAAAGTGGTCGATTCTTGCGTATATATCTGAGCGCCGTTGAGAGACAAGAACCAGAAGGTAGTTTCCGCTTACCGACGCAGGTACGACATTGAGCTTAAGCAGTTTGTCCGCTAGCAAATTATACATCAATCCGAAGGAATCGTCGTCATACGTCCATTGGAGTTGTCCTGATGCCGATGTTAGGTCGACCCATGATTGCACAAGGCTCGTTGCAAACGTCTAAAGAGAATTGGTTCTGATTGGGTTTTTCAGCGACGGGGACTTACGTGGTATTTCTGCGCATCCGCCGTTTGACCCATGATCTGACTGATTTCGGACATCGCTTGTAGAGCTATGATGCCTTTGAGGGCGAGGTTTGTGACATTGCCGTGACTCTGCCCGAGGCCCGCGTCCCGCGCATCGGCCGAGGTTCTGCACACCCATATTCAGGACGTTTGCACATAATTACGAGAGGTATGGACTGTACTGTTCTCCGGGGAGTAAGGCATTTGTACTCAGATAATCGGCCCACCCCTTCAACAGGCTGTACTGCGCAGAGTCAGACACAGTCAAAGGCACGGTAAACAAGAGAGATAACCTACGTATCTGCCGATTAGTGATCCATCGCCTGAACTTTGGGCATGCGCCAAAACGAGAATCAACATGTCCCCGGAATCTGGGAGACAGTCAGTTTTGTCATCCATTCCCAGTGAAAGCATTTACTTTCAACTCCGTATATGGCGTCGTTGTTGGAATCTCCTGGGACCGCCGGGTAGGCCAGTCCTTTGGACCATTATATCAATAATGCGATGAATAACGGCTTGAGTTTTCATACCTAGATCGGGCGCCGCGTATGGATTGGTATACGCGGACGAGCTCTGGTACTCCAGCAGGGGTTCGAGCAGCGTCCCGGTGATGCTTGCGTTCAAGTACATAAAAGCAGGCAGCGCCGCGTAGATCGTCTCTATGGGATTCACCCGCCTGTTGTCCTTCAGTGATGCAAGGTTTTTGACCAACACAGTACTCACTTGCTGTTACCAACGTCTTTCATGAAGGCCTTGACGTCGGACAGGTTAAGGCTCCCGCCCTGCATCAGGGGGACCGTAATCTCGACGCCGGCCATGGCCTGCCGAGTCCCAAGTGACACGAGATCTGCATAATTTTGGGATACAGCCACGGCATCCTGGAGGATCTGCTGATCGAGCGCAAGTGCTCGCGCGCGCGCTGCCGGGAAATCGCTCATAAAGGCATCTATCTGTGGCACAAGATGAGATTAAGCCGGCTCTAAGGAAGAGGATTCTAACAACGCACTGCATTGCCGATGTTAGGGTACTGAGACCAATAATACGCCCTCCGTGGATTGTTCGCGAAGGTCGTTATTGGGTCCCTGACGACACCCACGCCCCAGGCGATGGTCGGCACCGTGTCGGTTACACCTAGATTCAGAGCGTGCGCGAGCACGGGAAATTTGCCATTACCGCCTCTCACATTCCCAAACTGCCCGGGCAAGTCCGAAGTCAACGAGAAGCCCTCTCCTGCCGCAGAAAATTGTGCGCGGAGCTGCTGGTCGCTGCCAACGACTGAGACGAGCCCCGGCTGCGCCTAGCGAAACATGTCAGATTGACGGCGAGGGAATTATGAGGCTAGATAGTTAGTGTGCTTACGCTTGCTATTGCATGGTAGGCGACAGAGTCCTCTGCAACGTCATCGAAGACGGATGAGGGTGCGGTGGACGCGACCTGGTGATACACCGTATTCCCTGACGTGAGGCTGTTCCACTGGATAGCGGTCCCTAAATTATTTGTGACCCACTCTACATGATATCTGAGCACTCATTCACTACAGTCAATTGTGACGCACCTCCACTGATATCAGAATACAGCTGAATGGAGTGCTGTTTGCCGTCTGTCGCTTTGCCGTCGACATAAACGTAGCTGAAGGGAAAAGATTGCTTCGTCCAGTCGGAAGGCTAGATCAGAAAGTCAGATAATTCTTGCGAAGCCATGCTTCCTCAAACACGCACCTCAACGGGACTCAAAAACGTCACGTTCAGCCGCATCGGCCCCGCCTGGACCGTAAGAATAGTGCGCGTCGGCGTGACCTCCGTGGCCAGCCATGTGCTTGCGTTGCCCGGGCCCGGATTCCCCAGCCAGTGCCACGTCAGGCCGTCCACCTTGATGTACCCCGCCCAGCCGAGCGTCTGTGATGTGTCAGCGTAAGCGATGAGGATAGAGCGGACGACATACGTGCTGGTGGTTCCAGAAGGTCGGCCACGTCGCCATCGGGTTTGTCCCGCTGCTTGTGTCGAGCCAGCAGTTGAGGGTCGGCGAGCGGACGGCGAGGGGGACTGCGGAAGGGAAGAATGTCTGCTGTGCATAGGCTGGGGTGAACCAGCTACTGCATAGCTGAAGAATGCCGATGGGAAGGACGGTGTGTCGAGAGAGCATGCCACTGGGGCCAGGATGGGGAGAAAGGTGAAATGAGAAAGGAGCCGGGGAGAAGAGGAGGAGGTAACTAGTCAAAAGTGAGTGCCAGATGATGATCAAAGACCTCGATCTGCGCTGTCATCTGATATCTTAATTAATGGAGATTATCAGACGAGGGTCGGGTCGACATCGCTGCAGGCGGTGTAAGACGAACAAACAATACTGTTGGGCACCACCCTTGGAAAAACGGGATCTAGAGGTGGATGTGCTTGACCGGGACCAGTTGTGAGTAGGGTTAATTTTAGTCGAAACTTGCTGATCCATCTGCCGAAGGTGGTGCCGAGAGAACCTACGCAGCACAGCCAGATGAGACGTAAAATGGCTGTACAACCGAGGAATGAGATGCGGGCGCAGTAAATTGAAACCGGATTAACGGCCACCTATGACAGAATAGAGCCAAGAGTCCCGACTCGTTCAAGTTTACGACGCTTCAGACGCTGAATCCTATCTCTGTTAACAACAGTTACACCTGGCGCAGCGCCCGTCAGCGTAGTTAAGACACAAATACTCACCCGAGGGCAACACGCGGTGAGGTGAGGCCGTTGTATCTCAGAATGCCCGGAGTATATTCCGAGCTGTCTGTGGATTGATCATCAGCGGGAGTTTCACATCCATTGCTGCTGTCAGTGTTCACGGCATTTCGAAAGATCGTGTCGAGAGTGGGCACCCGGGCTGCGCACCCGAATGTGGGAAGGCCGATGAAAGTGCCTTGTAGCCTATTAACCGCGGAGTAAGATTATACGTCAGCGGCGGGAGTTTTTAATTGCTTCCTATAACAAAACCGTGATCCAAAAATAATCACCTCGTTGGTTTCCAGACCGCTGAAGGATGCTATAAACATAGACACCCAGGCAATGTGATTCGTGGCGCGGATGGGCTACTCGGATCGTTGCCCGTCTGCCTCCTAGCTCGGTGATTCAGCCAGGAACTTTGCATAGCCAGAGAACTCACGTCGCTAAATTAGCTTTCCGTGGAGATCGGTCAACCGAGAACATCTATTGAACTCGTGAGTAGTCGACCATCGCAGCCCAAAGCACATGAAGCGAACGTGTCCCACGCATTGTTCCCATACCTGTGCCCTACGTATAGGATAAAACAGATAATGGTCACTTTTTTACCGCTGAGGTTTTAGTGTGGGCCGGAAGCTTGGGAAATCTTAGGCGAGCGATCCAGAAATAGAGTTTGATCAGCCGAAGCGCAAGACAGCGCCTACCTCAAGTGCATCCATGGATTCGATAACATCACTGGCGAACTCAGAGATGCCCTACAAGTTGGTCAGTCTCTTTTGGATTGAATATTCCAAACAGACATGTCTGCAAGAATAAGAGCTAGACTCAGTGAGGACGCAGGAACTTGTTTCTCATTGCGACGTCAAATGTCATCGTGTCGTTCCTGAGCTGAGATCAACAAAGTCATGATACCTGACCTACATTTCCTCGTGGTGTGTCAAAGTCCAGTATTCCGCAACATAATGAACAGAACGGCGGCCGACGGCGAATAGTTGGCGAGATTGACTGAGGACGGGAAGGCGCACCGAGTCACTGGCAAGAATAAAAGCGAGTGGTTATTTTTCCTTTCAAGGCCGTCGTAGGAAAGCAATTGCACATATCATAATATTGATTTATCACGGCGGATGCAACATATGAACGTTTGAACCCCAGCTAGATTCC
>JARJLF010002796.1:0-28827 GCA_029378395.1 Mycena leptocephala | reverse complement strand
CTGTCCCCTTCGATAGATCTGGGTTAATGCGGAATTGCGCGATTTTGTGCGTTTCTCTCCCGGCTCAATTCTTTTATCTACGTCCACTCCCCTCTTCATTATCCTTTACCATCCCCTCCTCTAAATTCGAGCCCTGCATATCATGTCCTCAATAGCCTTCCCGGCCGGCATCAAGCAACCAGGAAAACGTTATCCACGTAGCCGGTGCCGCCGACTCTACCGCCTACGGCACGCGAACGTTGTGCTGCAGACCGCGCGGCTACGCCCTCGCTGCACCACCGCGCTGGCTGGCGACGCCGTTCCACACGCACACGCTCGACGCCAAAGCACACTATAACCCACCCGCCTCCACCGCTTACGCACCCTCCCCGCCCACCGCGCCCGTGTCCTGCGCAACGCTACCCCGCCACTCGAACCTCACGTCCATGGCGGCCCGCCGTGCACCACCAACGTGCGACCCGCGCCACCGAGCGCATGCGCAGCGCCTGCGTCTGCGCCCCCTGGTGCTCGCTGCCGCCTCACCCCCCCGCGAGCATCATTGCTCCAGCCCCCCCATCGCTACTCAAGGCCTGCGCTCAGAGGCATCCCCTACACTACACCTCCCTAACCCCAGGTGTTCCACTCCGCCTACATCCACCTCCTTGCGTCCCACCCGACCTTAGATGGATGCATCCCCCTCAACATCCCCCGCGGCGATGCGCAGGACCTCGGCGACGACCCCTGCGAGATTGGGTGAGATCGGATGACTGTTACTACGACATACATTTTTATTCCATATGTCCGCTTTCGTTTACTTTGTGTATATATATACTTATCAAATCGTTACTTCAGGTGTCCAGTCTTCAGTTCAGAGACGGCAGAGAGCTTCAAATGATTGACGATCGAGATCATTTCGTTAGCACCTCTCTGTTCAAATCTCGCGATGTTAAATCGTCCTCTGTGTGCGGCATGAGACACGAGTAAGTCAAATGCCTGGTGTTAATTCAAGGCTTCTTCGTTTCCAGAGCTCGACAGCCAACCCAAACTCACCCAATTTTCCACTAGAACCTTCAGCCGGGAATTTCCAAAGCTGAGTTTTTTCAATCGCCCAAGCTCGCTGAACATTTGGCCATGAGAATCGGACCCGCCTCAATCTAACCCTATGCCTCTTGGGATCCTCCCGAATCTGTCCTTCCATTCACCCCGAAATACAGGGATATCTGGTTTGGGCTTTGGCTACTATAGCATCACGCACACGCCGTAAATGACTGGCGGCTTGCAGCCAACGAACCACGCCTTTATGGCGCCACTTCGACTGTTCAATTCATCCCGACAGGACCCCTAAACCAATTCACATATCTCGAGGGCCCGGAAAATCCCACTCCGCTTTCAGCCGACAAACCCTCCTCATAACCTCCCTGCCCGACACATTTCCCCCGGGTTTCCTGGGGAGTTTTCACCATCTGTCCCGCACCAATTATTTTCGTTCATCAATATTTCTTTAATCCTATCCAACTTTTAAGACTCCAGCACAATATTTTCCGCGTGCACAAGTTTGCGACAATTGCAACTGGATGTTTATGCGCGGCAAACCGTGCACAACCGGTGGTCTACATATTCATGCTATTATATTTTCCCTATCTGTCCTTCACAAGTTTGCTGGTCTATTCACAGCAGAAACATCTGTTCTCTTGTAATATACCCAATCTCTACGACGTATGACTGTGCGCAATGTTGCGTTACCCACGCGATTGGACGAGGTAAGTCCATTCTCCTCCGGCCTCGCGGATCCCCCTTACATGTGTTACTAACCTGGAGCTTCCAAATAATTCTACGATTGCCCTAACGTTGAGGTCTCCAACCTCTATGGGCATCCAATTTCGAAAGGATTTCCAGGGAGTTCCGTGGAGATTTCGCAAGTCCCCGATGTCCATCCATGTCGACTTAATCAGGCCCAACATTTGTCTTCTTTGCACGCCTTGGTCCCAAATCCCCTCTTTCAAGCGTATCTTTCAACTGGGTAATGATTAACACGCTTCCCGGAGGATTCCCACAAACCATTCCTGCGTCTCAACCCCAGCACCTTCGGTCTCTCTTTTCTCTATCTACACCGGTCCTTATTTCAAAGTTCCTATATTCCACGGACCACGCCCTCCAGTCAGTGCTGATTATGGGTACCAACTTCCCACCCAAGCTACTGTACTATTAAAATCAATTGGTCAAGGGTGTGACCCATGACCCAAAGTTCCAATTTGTCAATTCGTCAAGGGAGCACAAGCTGCGTGACATCCCCCAAAATTTCTTCAACCCATACAAATATGCCAGGAGCTGTGGTCAATCCACCCTGACTCAATGGAATAATTTAGGAATGACCTGAGCAGTTTGTTTCAACATATCTTTGAGTGATGCTGATGCGGGAAAATGCATTTTTTGTTGTTGAACATGCTCTGAACAACGATATTTGTGAGGTTTGAACCAAAAACCTTGAAAATGGGCAACAAATTGAGTGGGAAGTGCCTAAAGCTGAGGAAAATTGCTCCAAGCACCCTGGTCCGAAATTTTGACCCTACCGTGACGAAAAGTATATTCGTCAAGAGCCTCAGTGACGCGTGACAAGATTGCAAAATTCGTCACGCCAAGCACCCCGTGACGCGTGACTGACGAATTGATTTTAATAGTACAGTATTGAAAATGTATGAACATTGCTTTTGAGCACAGCACGACCTCGCATGGCTGATGTGCTATTGCACACATCCCGGGCCAGACCAAATCTCGGGCAACAATTCTTCCTTTCCTTTAACTTTAACCTCGGCCCCGGTCCTCGGTTGATCACTCTTTGAGACTGCGTCGCCGGTGTATGGAGCGCCCATCGATGTGAAAATATTCACGACTGACCCTTGGACTGACCATATCTGTAGATAAAATTGCTTCAGCACGGACAGGCGGATAGCCGCCGATGAAAAAAAACAAAAGCGAACCAATGGTGGGGTAGAAGGGGTGCCGTATTACGGAAGCCGTATAACCGTCTTTTACGGTTCGGGTCAGCAACCCTATCTAGAAGTGAGGGATGAAGGTGGACATTATTAGCCTAGTACACCAGGATACTTCCTCAAACCAGTGTTCCTAAGGGGGACCGTGCCGTGTAATCCTGAGGCCCTGTTCGGGATCCCCAATTAAAATCCCATTTCCTAAATTTCCCTGCCAAATGCATATTTAGTACATAGAGTCTCTTCAAGCCTGTCACCATCAGTCACTCTGGTCTGGACCGCTCTGTTTCGGCACATCCATCAATATCATTAAACATCAAATTTACATCAACCTCCCCTAGTTGTCTTCGCCAGTGCCGCCCCCCCAAAATCTTTATTGCCTTTGTCTCACTGTAATTCTCCACACATTGAAAGCACTACAGGTAAATTTAATTAAAATACACATCTAATGAAGCGCGCATAGTGCGCCCTTTCAAATGGTTTCAATTCAGAGATTGGGCTTGTCGTCGCCAACGGCGGGATAATCCAACAGCGAGCGGGAAGCAGTAGGGCACACAATGATTTAGATCAGCGATGCCAATTGCCGAGCGGCCGTTTTTGCCGGTCGCATGACCGAGTGACTTGATGTGACACCTTAGCTAGCCAGACCTGGCTATCAATTTTATATCAACCGAGGTACGAGGAAGTACTTATAGAGCGTCTGTCAAGAGAGACTAATCCTGAACTGGGCCTAACTACCTACCTACACACATCTTTTCTGCCAAGTCTGAGACTGGCTGGGATTTGGCGGTCCCTCCAAACGTCTTAATAATACTTTTGTTCGGAACAGGGTACTTGCAACGGGCTATGTTTTACGGATGTAAACCATAGACTCTCGCCTGTTTCGTCCATATGTTAAATCTGAGACCTAGGAACTTGGCAGATCTTCTAAGCGTCTTGGCGACCCTTTTGTCCGAACTCGTTTGGAGCCGTAGATGTTAATTACAAAATCGCCGATAATCAATCGCCGGAACATACCCGAAACAGGGCTGCAAGTAAGCCTAGGAGCACCAATGTGTACTCACAGACTTGGAATTACAAAATCGCCGATAATCAATCGCCGGAACACACCCGAAACACGGCCGGGAGCAAGCCAGGAGCATCAATGTCACTCACAGAATTGAAATTTCCACATGAGACGTAAGCTATCTTTGGGAACCAGGGCTATCACAACTTGGACCTGGACTACAATCTCGGCATTGTGTTGTACACACAGCTTTAGGCAGTTGATACTGGCCGTCGAGGTCAGGAAGCTACTTTTTATACTGCGAAGAATGTATTCGAAATCATCAGAAAAATGCGTTTCCTGTTTCTCAGTGTGGCTCTGTGGGGGCTCTTGTGCTCGGGGCTCATGCACCCTCCAGAGCAGCATCCCGAGTACGTTCCCTCTGCACGCCGTTCCTTCGATTGGTTGACCGTTGGATTCGAACAGTATACTTCGCCTTCCATTAGCGCCACAAACCAGGCTGCAGTAAGTACTCTGACTTGTGGAATCGTCTTTTTAAAATGCTCTCCAGGGATTTCTCTCCAGCCGTGACCAAACCCATCAATATAGAAAACGCATCGCTGTCAGTAGACTATGAGGTTATCTCCTCGAGCACAACCCACTTAAAACCTCTTCTTTTACCAGTCTACCGCCGGGACCAAACCCGCTCCGCCGTCAAGTTTTTCAGCCGCCCACACAGTCTCTGCCGACGAGCGCGTCGGCGTCCCCAAGCAAGTCACTGCCCTCGTCTGCGCCCACGATATCTGTGCCAACAAGTGCGGCGGTGTCCAAGAGTTCGCCTTCCGCACCGCCGAGCTCCTCGTCATCGCCGCTTTCCAGTGCATCAATTTCTGTTTCATTGTCTGACTCTGTCTCTGCAACCTCGCAATTAATTTCGAGCACGTCCAATGGATCCACAGGCTCTGCAACGTCAAGAAGTTTGTCTCCATCCCAAATTCCCACCGTGTGTCCTTTTCTTTTTATAATTAAATAACATTCGTGCTAATAATTCCGAAGTCCGTTGGTCTCAGTAGTACCTCAGGTTCTAGCTCGAGTGTGAGTTTACTGCTGACCATCCCCATCTACGTACTGACGCTGAAAACCAGCCATCGAATGTGTCCTCAGGATTGAGCACCAACTCCCAAGGAACGGCGGGACCCAGCTCAGCTTTCTCTGCACCCCTGAGCTCTGCGTCTGCGTCTTCACTGTCGATCCCGCCGCTCCCGACATCGTCTTCGCCTTCCAGTTCCGACTTGTCATTCACGATCTCCAGCAGCGCAACTTCGGTCTCGGTTTCCATCGGTAGCCAGAGCTCCAGTTCAGCTGGGGTGCGTTTTGCCTGTATGGAACCAACAATACACTGACACGGGACACTCAGCCGTCGAGCGTACTGAGCACCAGCTCTGGTGGTATATCTTCAGCCTCCGGGTCAACATCTATCATCGCCTCTGCGTCTTCACAATCCATCTCCATCACGTCGGATCCTGGTTCTTCCTCTCAAGTTTCTACTGTAGGTAGTTTCTGATAAAATCGAATAATGTTACTCATGTATTCCGAAGTCCATTATATCCAGCAACCCACCGAGCTCTAGCGTGGGTGTGTTTTCCGTACATCCGAGTTGCATTAATGACGCACAAACCTAGGCGTTGAGCGTGTCCTCAGGAAGCTCTGGGATAACGTCGGCCTCTGTCTCGATATCTACAAGCACCTCTGGGTCTTCGCAGTCGATCTCCAGTACATTTGCTGTAGCCTCGAGTTCTGCGTCGGCGTCAGATCCTGGCTCATCTTCACAAATTCTTACCGTAGGTCCCTCTGAAAAATTGAAATAATGGTACTCAATCATTGTCTCATAAGTCCATCATCTCCAGTACTACGCCAAGTTCCAGCAGTACGCCTGGTCCCAGCTTATCCAGCGTGCGTTTGGCCACGTCTAATCATCACAACTTCTGTACTGACATACAGAATCAGCCGTCGAGCGTGTTCTCTAGTTTTGATGGAATAACATCCTCGAGCATCGCTTCAAGCGCTGACACGATAACTGCGCCGCCGACCTCTGCGTCGGCGAGTAGCACGGATTCCGCATCGGCGCTGTCCAGCACGATTAGCATTGGGATCCCCGGCGGGGGAGGCGGCGGGGATGGCGGTGATTCTGGAGGCGGGAGTAGTGACCCTCCGCCTCCACCTCCTCCACCTCCGCCTCCTCCGCCTCCACCTCCGCCTCCGCCTCCTCCCCCACCACCTCCGCCGCCGCCGCCTCCACCGCCTGATGACCCCAATGAGGATCCGACGCAAACAGATGATCCCACTCAAACCACAGACACGACTACTTCTACTTCGAGCACGTCGCAGAGCTCAACGTCGACATCCTCCTCGCAATCGTCTTGCTCTGTCTCCAGGACTGCCTCGCAAAGTATGACGTCTGGCTCGTCGTTTTCCTCCAGCTCGACAGCTCCGCCGTCGAGTTCATTCGCGCCCTCAACCTCATTTTCGCCGTCGAGTTCTGCATTGCCGTCTTCCGGCTCTCCGATCCCCTCCGGAAATGGACCCACGTACACGACGACTGTTACAGTGTATCAGTGTCCCACGTCCGGGACAAGCTCGGCCTCCACGCCTACTGCCAGCGCCCCTCCGGGGACCAATAACATCGCTGGGCCCTCGGTATGTCGCACGGTTCTGCGGAAATCACTCGATGCTGATGACGGATTTATGCAGGCATGTCCCACCAGCAGTCAGTCTAGCAGTGGGAGTTCATCAATCACTACAACTGCCGATCCCTGCGGGTCGACGCCTGTTCATCCCCGGGATTTCTCCCACTTCTCTCTTTCAGCCCGAGCAGTTACCAGCCCTGCGGATGCCTTGGTAAGAGGACAGAAGATCTTGGAACAGATATCTGCCACCACCGCCGATAAATCACCCACTTTAACCACCGACAAATTTCTGGCTTCATATCAACAGATTTTCACCGAGTCAACGGAGGAAAACACCGTTGATTCCTCCATCTACTCGGTGTTCAACATACTGGATCCCTTTAAAGACGACTTTCTGGCGGCTCAGCTCTTCGCTGAGCTTGCTAAGATACCTACACTTCGGAAACAGGGGAACAGCCTGGACAACAGTGATTTAGCCTATCAGTTCTATTTTGCACCAGGCCTCATCGTGAACACATGGGCTTTCAGAGAAAATGACCCCGTTTCGCCACCAGACACGCAGGTTCCGTGGGACGTTATTGCTATGGAATTGTACAAGGAGTTCAAGGGCGCAGCTGGTCCCACTGATCTCAGGTTCATAATGCAGTACCACGTCGTCAACCTGGTCACAACTACTGCGCTCGAGCAACTGTACACGGCAGCCAAAATGGCTGATAAGGCGACTGCTACCAATACAGAGTGGACGAAATGGGATCCACACGAAGACTGTGGGAAAACTGCCGTTTTGACCCTATTGGGCACGGATAACGGTGTAGGTGCTGGGTTCATGCTCGTTGATTACCGCGCGACGCTCGAGGGAAAGGACATCGTCAATATTTATACCAGGAGGCAAAGCGGATTCTGGCATATGGTCATCGAGTATGGAAGCCTCATGTTTTAAGCAGATGGTTGCTCCTCTTTTAGTCATCCTAATTTACTATATTTTCCCCAATCACCGCTGCGAGAGCTTAAATGTAGGAATGTAGACATGCCTTTTTCCTATATCGCCAGCTACATAATTCTTTTCTCGGAGACCACTGAAAACCTGGGCTTCAGGGCTTCCACGGTAGTTTAACTGAAATCTGCCTCCCGGTGCCGTACCATTCCGCTGCGGAGGTTGCGCGCTACGAAATTATATCTGCTTATATAAACGGGACAGGAGGGTACATCCAGCAGTATGAGGGGAGAGGAAAAGAATAATGGAGCTGGATCTGCGTGGACAATGCCGCAATGATAGGCTTGACAGCATGTCGTTAAAGAACTGACCGCTCTTTACTGTAACGAAATGGCTGATCGGCAGGACAATCTGGGTCCGCGTTCGTCAACCTTTCTCACACCCGTGCCCAAAGAGAAAATAGCCCTTCCCACATTTGCCAGTCCCAGAGGCTGATGAAGTCTCCATCGCTCCAAATGTGTAGCACTGGATGTAGAGTACATGGACTGGCCTTATAGTATATCTTTCTGCGATGTCAACAAGCATATCAGACTGGACGTAGGGAGGTACGGTCCAACGCTGAATTTAAATAATTTCCCGAACCACAGGACTATGGCGAACTTCGGACATCGTCCAACGCCTTAAATGATGTCCGACATCCAGACACCATGGAGCAAGCACGGCAAGACGAGTGGCCCCGACGCGATCCTGTCCCTTGGCAAGTCCGTCGACAATATTGTGTGCCTTCAAATAAATTAGGCTCTGTGGTGAGACTATAGAATATGCCTACTCTGATATTGTGGTATGAATACTGAAACCTCTCCGCCAAATGGTCTATAGCCAGCCCAGTATCACAGGTGTACAGGAAGATTGCCAGTGATTCATCAAGCAGGAGCTGCACATTCTGCGCTTCCATGTATCCAAGTGCACGAATTTGGAAAACAAGGGCATACCGGCGCATTCCCAGAGCTATGTAGATTCTGTCCGGGTGCCTGGAAAGCAGCTCATTCAGCCATGTCCCGCCAGAGAGAGTGGAAGTGTGCAGCTCAGTCTTGATATACAGCGGGGTAATATACACGGCTACCGCCAGCACAAGATAGTGCACGAGGGCGGCCACAACACTCGTGTAATCATGCTGATTACTACTTACGGACAGTCACACCGTTACTTACATGTCCGTGCCGAACACGGACAACGCTCGTGCTAGCTCACCCGGATACTTTACCTGCTTTTCCTCTACCTACTCGCTACTAGTCGAATCCCCCGAAAAGGGTCTTATTGTTACGGTCTTGTCTTATTTGCACTTCTTGTGAATGTTAGTGAGCAAGATTCCAACTCGCCACACATCGTAACCTGTCCCGGGGGTTGATATTGGGTGCAGGCATCGCGAGGGACAACACAAAGATACTGAGATTACTGTACTACCACTGGTCGAACATTTCACTGAAAAACTTGAATTTCGCTCAATTCTCCCCGGCTCTGACCAGTGACCCGCAAATTGGAACTTGGGTTTTCGTAAACCTGCCAGGCCGGCCGTGACACCAAAAAAATGTTCGTAAATCCCGACATTCTTAGAGAGTTAGTTTAACCATAGAACTAGTTTGAAAGTACGGACCGGGTCCTAACTTATGTCCACAAAACACCGATATAATCGAAGCAATCTGTACACTCCCTTAAAGATGGAATATTTTGTGGACTGCTCAAGGTCGAAACCGCTCCAGCGAACGTTCAAGAGCAAGCAGTGGCGATAAAAGATCTCTTTCGTGCTGTAGGTCGAAATAAGTCAAAGCATGCTGTTTACGACGAGGAGGATGTATTACTGCGGAGGTCCCCATAAGGAACACGCGGGTACACAAAGCGTGGACCTACAGAACATTGGCACGGGTGGCGCGTTCAGAACAAGCATGGCACATTCGACGAATGTGCTAGGCTTGGGGGAAAAGGCGGCACTTACCACTTTAGGATTGTGTCAGGCGTGGCTGAGTTTTGGCATTGGCCTGTTCCGGGATGAAACACTGGAACAAAAATTCGCTCTTGCTGCACTGCAACTTACTACTTATGTACTCGCTATCACAGAAAGCGACCGGAAGTCGGGTTTTACGGCATTAATTTGTAGAATATTTGGGTTATACGGCTGCCATTAACCTGAAATTCGACTTCGAAATCGATGGGTATGTGCTCGGTAAATGGGTTATATTTATTGCACGTGATTTTGCATCAGATGGCCAAAAATGTTCCAATATACAGTCACTTACAGGTATGAACTTGGTGGGGAGTCTGAGGACAGATCTTATGGATGCCCTACGTGTTCTAAAACCTAGTATAAGGCTAGGAAACTGATACATGAATGAAAATAGGGGAACATTCAGCAAGTCAAGTCAGCAAAATCTTCGCACAAAGCATGGTTATAGCTGTCCAAAATTCAAGAAATATGCTTCAGAACTCACTCCATAGTTGACCCACTGTCTATTGGGTCTCAATTGTCTATTCGGGGCCAATCTTGTGGACCACAAAATGACAAAGCTGCCATCAGCATCACTGATCGCTCGGTGGCTCTAGCCAGTGCCAATGGACCCAGACTTCCAAAGCAAGTAATCTATGGAAATAAATACATTTCCGGGTACTTTTTTCGATAGCGAGTACTAGATAGTCCACATTTCTAATTGAGATTAAGAATGCCCACATTGTCAAATGTAAAATGTCAGAAGACGAATAAGGCTGTGCTACCCGTGTTGTATTGTACCATTGCGCCCCACCCATGTTCGACTTCTTCCTACTTATTAGACAGCACCGGGAGATCTCAAGTTCAACTCATGTCTCCAGAATTTTTGCATTTCCTTTGAACCGTGTTCAACAAGTGTTCAAACGGGTACGACGACGCTTTAAACAGCGTTGAACCGTAGTTTAAATATTGATTGAACCAGATCTAAACATTGATTACAGTCTGTTTAACCTCGCCATTAATTAGGAGTGCCACTGCCCCAGTCTTTCCACCATTGGTGTTGAACAGAGCGATATTTCAAACCTGGTTTGCATTGAGATGTCCATTGTTTAAACAAACCTTATATACATTTATCCAGTCGTGTGATCTGCGCGGACTGGAGATCGAGGAGGGGCTCTGCAGTGGCTTCGCACGTTCCAGACGTGAACAGTCTTGGGATATGCCTGCATCGCGGACAGGGGCTGCTTGGGTTGGAGGCAATGCTGTGTGCGCAGCTCGCGCTTTGAAATGCTTCTGCTTCAAAAGTTAAGCCACGGCTTTTGGCTTTATTACCAGCAAGCCAAGCCAGGAAATAATCGTTGGCTTGGCTTAGTAATAGCTGAACCATTTATTCGGACCTTGTTGCAAAAGATCCTTCCTCCACAAACAATTTTCGGTTTTCCCCCATTTTTAACAGGGTCTCGGGACCTCCTCTCCCTCCTGTTCGAGGTCCCCGGGACGCTCACCTTTCCTATAGACTGTGATTCGGGAAAATCCGGAGGCCTGGCAAGAGATTCTCCAGGGCTGGCAGAAACTAGGAAGCTCCGACGCAGTCGGGAGAAACCTTGCTTGGAAAGGCAAGATTCTGCTTCAGTGCGTGCGTCAACAAGAAAACAAAAATTGGAGTACCAAATGCGTCGACTCGGTGATACTGTGAGTGAAATCTATAAATTATATAATAATATGTATGTACTGCAATTCGATTACGACCCGAGTCTGATCAGGTTACACAAGCAATTACGAGGCAGAGAGACCTTCATAAGCAAGGTAACGCACATACCCGAGCTATTCGACTGGAAGATTGGATGGTACATAAATAATAATTCCAATAGAGCCAGCCGCAAACGACATTCCCCTTCGGAAAGAGTCTAGACACATCCTAAATGCCATGTGAAAAATGTGGCGAAGTGGGAGGATAAAGGTTGGGTTGGGGTCCAAATAGAGAGCCGATCACAGTCTGTTATGAACCTCCGGGAACGACCGAGACCACAACTCTGCTGCGGTCAAGGCTCTGGAAGTGTGGATTCGGCCACCAACCTGGAGTGCGTGACATCTTGATCTGCGGATCCGGCCCGACGTCCAACTTAGCGGCGCAAAACTTTCAACTTAACTCAGGCGACCGTGTACCGAGCCATAAAGAGCTAAGGGACACAGTACACCGCAAATCCACGGACGAGAATATTCGGGCTACCCAGGAAGCAGTGAAGCTGCTCTATAAACAGAAGCCCACTGCGGCAGCCATCTGAAATCCATACGGAACCAGGACATTCTCGTCAAATCAAAAATTTTCCTTTGGAAAACAATCCACGGTGCACACCGCATTAGAAAATTCTGGTCGAATATCCCAGACATGGAGGATCGCGCCAACTGCCAACACTGCGGCGTTCTCGATGATACGGCCCACGAAATGTGAAGGCTGAATCTCACGATTTTGCGATTTCTAAGGCTAAAGCCTAGCCCAGAGATTGGCAGATTGTGCCCTAGGGCCTGTACGACAGCCCTAGGGCACCTGTTCTGGTGATACTAAAGGAGAGCTAGGGTGAGCTCCGAACCACTGGCTGTAGTACTTTAGTGCAAACTAAGTACACTATCAAGGAGATAAACATATAAGCCAAGAAGTCCAGCTAGGATCATAACTCTACTAGGAGTACCAATGGCTGCACAGGAAAGGTCCTAGGAGAGGAGACGACAGCTAGGGAGAAGTAGACCCTAGCACGGATATCGTATCGGAAGCTTGCTTCCTAGGAGGTGCTAGTCGATAGTGACTAGCCAGCTAGGCCAGTGGAGTGCCCTAGGCGACGTTACTGAGGATTTGTCAAGTAGTAGTAAGTTCTACTTAACCAGACGGAACGAGTACTCTAATGAGCATGCTTGACAGTCGAGACGGGCTAGGAGACATGTGACGTACGCGACGTGGTCGCGAGGTCCAAACAAAGACAAGTAACTCTTTGTGGCAGCAGTGTGATTGTAGAGAAAGCGGACGCCGAAGTGTAGGCGTCCTAGCGGCGTGATGGCGGATAGAGTTCCGCATTATACTCATAATGACCTAAGGAAGCTTGGATTATCAACCAAGCTGGAGACATTCGTCCCCAGCGGGAGCAATCGGCTGCCTAGGGCATTACAAATATACCCAAACAGACCTAGGGTCAACCTGGATGACCATTTCGGCATTCCATCATGACGATTCAACTCGGCACTCAAGCACCTGATTCTTTCTTATAAAGCACCTCATCTCAGTTACTCAATCGTATTATCTCATGTATTCGCAAAGTAGTATAAAAGGCAGAGGAACCCCGCAGAAGACCAGTTCATTGCACCAGGGAGTCGTGGTAGTGTTCCTAGGGCATCCTTAAGCGGTTGCTCACAGTTCATTGCACCCCAGTTCGCCTAGGCAGTTGCCAAAGCCAGCTTCACCGGTGGTAGTGTCTCAGGTCGGCTTCGCGGAGAATAGCACTTTTCTGTTTGTAGTTGTTCATAACAATTGGAGTTTAGTTTGGCTCAAAGGCTTGAGTTGTGATTTAAGCTTCAGAACCTCGATGACCTGTGAGAAGGCACCCTAGAATCATTGGACCATTGTTAGCTTGAGGCTGCGCAGTGAGACGCTTGGGCATAGACTATCTGTATGGGATTGCTCTATAGAGCAAGTCATTCATTGGTAGACCCTCAGTAATCGTGAGACAGTGCAAAACGTTTTGGTTTAACAGCCAGAGTCTGCTACCTGATAGGTGACGGTAGTATTGTGCAGCTAGGAGCTAGGTAGTTCCCTAGGGCACACAAACAGTTGTATCTGTACTGGCTAAGGCTGCGCAGTGGGACCTTGAGCATAGACCTATCTGTATGGGATTTGCACTATAGAGTCAAGGTCATCCATTGGTAGATCCTCAGCAGTTGTAAG
The DNA here is from genome assembly GCA_029378395.1 of Mycena leptocephala. Classification (NCBI taxonomy): domain Eukaryota; kingdom Fungi; phylum Basidiomycota; class Agaricomycetes; order Agaricales; family Mycenaceae; genus Mycena; species Mycena leptocephala. The sequence goes on along the minus strand of JARJLF010002796.1, from coordinate 15,340 downwards.
GCGACGCAATCTGGGTTTCTGAGGCTAGAAGCGCTTAAGACTCAAAACTATACAAATCTACAAAACACCCGTAGTACCTGTTCATCGGGGCCTAGGGAACGTTGTGTGAACGGTTACTTTCGAGAGCGAAGTGTACTTGAGAAATTCATCGGATTGTCAATTGGAACTTGGTTACTGTTCTGAGAGTTCAGACTCGCTTGCCGCATACTACGGCACGGACCCACAACATAAAGGAAGCGCTAATAAGAGGCAGTTGTGTGTGTGTGTTGTGGTTTTTGTGGTGTTAGCATCCCCTAGCTGCTATCGCATTCAAGCGTACTGTTTAGCGCACCGTTTCATCGGACCATGGAACATATCCTTCTCCAGTGCACACGTCCGGGTCAAGCTGAAATATGGAAGCTTGCGGAGTGTGAGGTGCCGAGTTTCTTGATGCTTTGTGATTAGCGAGAGGATGTCGGAGACACACTTAGAGTTTCTTGGTGAGAGTCTTGAGTAGCGATGTGCGTGGTAAGAGTCTCGATGTTAGAAAGCTAAAGTACTAACTACAAAGTATCTACTTAAATACCTCCATAAACGACGTGGCCGCAATGCCGCAGTCGTTCAGGCCACGATGCCGGAGTGCCGCAGCACTGTGCCACAGCTGCCGATGAAATACGCAACGAGTCGCAGTACAGCAGGCGCTGCGGTGAAGATAGGAGGTTTAATTCCCATTGGAATTGAAGCGGAGTTTGAATAGTCTAGCGAACAATCTATCCCTTACATTCTGATAGCCACGGTTGAAGTACAGCGGTAGTCCGGACGCGGCCTGGAAGGCGCAAACTGCTGGTTCTTGTTCATCGCCAGAACCGAATTGAACAGCTTCTGCTGGGAGTCAAGAATAATCCCAAGCCCTGCAGTGACATGGAAATGTCCGCCCCAGCGGCGTGCGGGCCTTGGTTACTATTGGCTGAGTCGCACTAGTCAAAAGATGGGGTAATCCTCCGGCACCGGAGCGTATTTGTGCCCACGCGGAAGAACTCGCGATATCCAGTCGGAGTAGGACCGGGGAATGGCCCGAGCCGGCGCCGAAGCTACGAAGCGAATCGGCGTAGTTCTCGAAGCGGACGCGATCAGCGTGTTATAGTGAGCGGGGTTGGCAGACATGTCAAGGTAGGGTGGCGAGTTCAGAAACTTCTTGGTGATTACTCGCCTTGACCTTGCAGCGTTTATAGTGCAGCTACACGTATATTTCGACGTATCTTGTTCGTGTATATCCTGCATGAATGCACCGTTACTTGTTCCGTTTCAGGCGAGTCTTTCTGTCGCTTGCCGGTAAGTTTCTCGGGTGCTTTATCCCCATTGCCTCACAATAACATCCATGCCGCCAGGTGTTACCTCGCATACGGCGCCCATGTTACGTCTCCAGTGGCCCATTGAACTTCAAATGACGCGTCAGCGCCCTTGCCGACGTGGGATATTATCCTGTCAACAGCCATTCTTCGGGTTTGCCCAAACCTGGTAGTTGATGCATTTGCCTTCCAGGAAGCGTCATCATATTTGGGAAGTGTACTCGAAGCAAAGAAGCATGGATACGTCGTGTATTCCCGGACCTTCATTCCTGCGATAATTCAAGTTTATAGGAGGCACCCGGGATATCACTTCAATGATGCGAAACGGCCCCAGATACTTCGGTACCAATTTCTGGCTCGTTCTTAGGCAACTTCAAGTTCTTTGTTGAGAGGTATACCAGTTCCCCACCGCAAGGCCCGATTTTCGACGTCCTTGTTTGCTTGTCGTTTGGTGAATGCGCGCCTCAATGATTGCATATGAGCCTCATTAGTGCCTCTTCATTCGCGCTGCAAATTTGCGGACACTGGATATTCTGACTCGCTATCCAGATCATAAACTTGGAGTAGTGCATAGTTCAGAAAAATGGAGAAAATCCGGTGGTTTCCGACCTCGCGAGGTTCATGGCAATTCTATGGCCGGCAGCTTTTCAGCCCAGTCTTTCTGATCCGGCTGAACACACTGCCGCAGCATCTGTGTCATGTCCTATTTCCCCTCTCGGTCATCCGTCAGTTTGCGGATGGTACGCAGTTGACAACCGCAGCTCGACACCCAATATTGGTTTAGCCGTCTCCAAAAGGTACTGGTGAATAGTGAATCACGGTCACTGATATTCTTTCTGGCAGCCCATGTATTTGTAAACCGTGTCAAAGACAACTTCGGCAATGTGTTTTGCACCGTAAGTTTGCCGCGTTGGCACCAGGTGGACATTGCCGTTAGGTGATCAATAATCACACAGATCATATCGAATGATCCATGCCGTGTCGTTGATTCGGGCAGCGGACCAACAAAGTCAATGCCGATATATTGCCATGGCCTTCATGGCACCGGCAAAGTCTGCAACAACCCCATCGGCTTTTGGTTGTTCGGCTTCGTCATCGCGCAAGTTGAGCATGATTTACAGTATGCATCCACGTCGTCAACCAATCGTTTCCACAGACCTCTTCGCGGAGAAAACTGAGTGTCTTGCGCGTTCCCAAATGAGCTAAAAGAGAATGTGCATGCTTGATTATTATCTCTCGCACACTGCGCCCATTTATTTTGATCTCAGGGATGCACAAGACTTGGATTCCTTCACGGTTCTTGAATACAAGACCATCCTTTTCTTGGAATCCTTGTATTCACTGGGTGATTTCAGAATCTCCTTGAAAACGGATCCTCGTGATAGCGAAATTTCAAGCCGTCTGGTAATGGTAATCCAAGTTCACCTGCAGTCATCACTCCCCGCAGATCCGTTCGCACAGCTTTGTGCTTCTCTGAGCTCGGCTGTTCCGGTTGTCTATTCTCGGGTTCCACGGGCAAATCCAAAACTGCCGGAATGATCGTATCACCCCTGCTGTCATTGGCCATCGGTTCCACGTCTTGCACCTCCTCCAGTTCGGTGCTCTTCATCAGGAAAACCAAAATGCCTGTGCAGTACTATGCAGTACTGTGCAGTACTATGCAGCAACCTGTGGCTGTGATGTACCTATGAGGCACTATGAGGCCCTATGCAGTACTATGCAGTGCTGCATAGGGCTCATAGTGCCTCATAGGTACATCTCGGCTACGGTTTTCCTGATGTTTTGCCGACGCTTTGGGCCTCCATAAGTCCGTTTCTCGGCAGACAGGCCAGCTAAACGGCTGGATCGACGTGGTGCACCCTCCAGAACTTCTGCTGATCCCGTGTAGACAGGTGCAGTGATGGTTATTTCCTCGTCGGATTCGTCCGCATCCAGGTCCGAATCCGGTGGGTTATCATCCCCGACGAATTCACTACTCGCTCTGACTATCCCTGAAGGCTCGTCGCTGTATATACGCGATAGGGCATCGGCCAATACATTTGTTTCACCAGGAATATAATGAATAGAATAATTGAATTCATTCAGGATGTCTAGCCAACGATGTTGGCGCGGTGACAGATTCCTCTGGTTTTTCAAGTGCTCAAGCCCCTTGTGGTCTGTCGATATTCGGAATTTCGCCCCATGTAGCAGTCCTCGAAATCTTTTCAGGGATTCGACAATTGCCAATAATTCTTGTTCGTGGACGGGATAATTTTGCTGCGCGGAATTAAATTTTACGGACCAGAAGGCAACAATTTTCGCAGTTTTCAAGTCCTCTCCTTGGCTGATATACCCGCTAGCGCCTGTGCAACAAGCATCTGTGACCAGATTTATCACTGGAGCCCCTTCGGTATAATCTAAGGATACCCGGTGGTGGTTGCGCCAATCCTGAACAGTCTGTTTGATTTGTTTGAAGGCGCCCCTTCCGTATGTCCCCATTTCCACTCTTTCTTCACATCAGTGATTGACGTCAACACTCCCATTGGAATTCTGATGCCATGACAATCATCCGCCAAATATCCCACTGCGCCGATGAAGCTACTCAGTAAGTCCTTATTGGTTGGTGTTTTCCAATTTACGACTGAATCAACTTTATGTGGGTCCATAAGGATGCCGTGCTCATCAATGATATGTCCGATTATTTTCAATTTTCGGCGAAGAACTGCATCTTGTCCGCGCTGAGGTAAAGTCTTTCCCCTCGCAGAACATCAAACACAATCTTGATATGTTTGAGATGCTCTTCTACAGTGTCCGAATAAATGATTATATCATCCAGGTACACATCCATGAACACTCCGATGTATGGCGCAAATATATGGTTCATCAGTGTTTGGCAGGTTGCCGGTCCGTTGCAATCTCCCTGTTGCAGGACAAGGCTCTCCATCGTTCCATCCGGTGTGTTGAACAGTGTACGCGAGACATGCTCTGGAACGACTCTAATTTGTTCATAGAAGTCCTTGCCATCCACCAATGTTCGGTACGGATGCCGAACGACGTTCCTGAGAATCGCGTGTATATCCAGCAGTGGCGCCGCAATCTTAACGGTATTATCGTTCTGTTCACGCTTGTCCACCACCGTGCGAATTCTGACGACATTGTCAGCCTTCATCGGTTTCGGAAGTATGAGTATTGGTGAAGCATTACTGCCCGTAGCCATTCGCCAACGGCCGGATTTCATGTATGTATTTTTCTTCTCCCTCCATACAGATTTCAAGGCCTCTGGGCATTTCGACTGACGCCATCTATAGATGCGCGCTTCATCCTTCAGTGGAATTGTGTGATTCACGGCCCGAAATGGAGGTAATCCGTATCGGCTGTATCTGGACATAGTCGGCTGCGTCTTCTCTGAGCATCTTCCTAATTTCATTTAGGTCCTCCTCGAAGACATCCGCAGCCGCAGATTGAATTGTGATACCTCCGGACTCGCATAACCGTGGTTCTGCCGATCCCACCACAACTCGAGTAGGATTCATTCCGACAACAATTTTATGCTGGAATATGAACGGTGTACCAGGATCAAGTCGTAACTATCCAGTTGGCTATATCGAACCTTCTCTCACAATTGATGTGAAATTGACCAATGTAGATGCATTAATCTTCGACCTAGATCCATGTACAGCAAGTTGAACAGTAATTGGCTTTGCCAAATTATCCTTCTTCAATGCTAACTGTCAACTAGAGTCGTTGAGATAAAATCAGCCATTGATCCCGTGTCAAGAAGAGCACGAACCGGTTTATTGTTGACCAAAACCTGAATTATTACGGCTTAGCAGGCATCGTTTAAAGTCGCGTGGTAGCATGGCGTTTCGCTCGATGGCCTCGACTTGATCTTGGTAAGATGTTCGTTTCTTCGCCTTTTTCCTATGGTTGATAGGTGTTAGTAGGTGTTTCCGGATTTGCGGCACATAAACCTACCGTAATGGGATTTGCCTTCCACATTCTAGGCTTGATATCTGGTTCCCATTTAAATGCTAAAAGATCAATTATCTCTTGATCAGGTTCGAAGGCTCGAATGGGCGTGTCTGTATGCCGACTAATTATCCTGCTGTGCGTTCAACATTTCAGGTCGTCCCATTTATCATCCAGAATTTCCCCCAAATTCAACTCCGGGTCCTTCGTCTGCGTGTGAGTGATTATAAATGATATTTCAGTACCCAGAACTCTGACTTCATAACCACTGGTATGTGGATGTACAGTCACTCGTTCTTCGGGTGTTACCCTTGCCCATGGTCGGCTGTCCATTGCGAAAGATAACCTGATTCGAAGCCAATCCAACACCGGGTAATCGCTGTCCGTTCCCCCAAGTCGGGGAATCGCGTGGTTTCAGTGTTGCGCGCTGCCTCGGTAACATTTCCATTTCAATTCTGGCCAGCATCGAGGGTATGTCCCATTCTGGATCATCCAAGTCCTCGCGACTCACCATCCAGGTTCCGCAGGCTTATGCCAATCGGTTACTTCGAATTCTTGGCCATAATCAATCACCGTAAAGCGTTCCTCACTCGCTTCGGCCCCATAATAGCTCTGTAGCATTGTAATGAGGTAATTCCAGCTTCTTCGCTGTGTGCGCGAGTCCACTCGCCCTCCATTACAGGTTCCCCAATGGAATTCCCACTGAACCCACTCGAAGATTAGCTTCTCGAGCTGCTTTCGCGCGAGCTTCGATCCGCGAGAGCTTGATAGAGCCAGCTTTCAAGGTGGGTCCCTTAGCCGTCTGTCTGTCGGACAGTTACGGCTCTCGTGACCAATATCTTTGCAGTTGAAGCAATGCCCTTCAGCTCTCAGTCTGTCGCGTTCTCCTTGCTTATTTTATTGGTATGTCCACCCTGTTCGGTTTGTGATCATTCTTCCCAGGATTTTGCCTGAAGCACTTCCAGGCTTATTCCCTGGTTTCCCCTGGTTCTGATTTGAATTCTCAGTACCAGACTTGAAATTGGTCTGCCCTTGGTTCGTTCCTTTCTTCTGGCCCAAGGTTTTGGTTGACCTTGGTTCGCAGCGAGCCTTTGCTCGCGATTGAAAGCCTCCTGGACACTCTCTTGCCTAGCAGTATATTTCGAGAGCTTTTCAGAGTGTTACGCTCCGGGTCCAGGCCTTTGCCGATAAGATGAAGACGCAAATCCTGGTGAATCCCACGCCAGAATATTTGCTTCAATTGACGTTCCGTAACGTCAGGGAACCGTATGGCCAGAGCCTCGATGTCCCTCATGAAATCCCGAACCTTGCTGGTACCCTGGGTGGCCGCCATCAGCCGCTCACGCAGTTGAAGTTTGAAATCAGGTGGAAAGCAATAGTTGAATAAACCCTCGTAGACTGATTTTACAGTCCACTCCTTCTGGCGCATTGCAACATGTTTCATGAAGAATCTGCTCGCTTTCCCTCCCATGAAGTTGACCATGATTTTCACAGTCATAGTATCGCTGATTCCGTTCCATTCGGCCCAGGTATCGGTCTCGTATGTCCAATGATCGAACAAATCAAGGTCAGCCTTTCCTTCGTAAATGAACGGCGCCTTGATCTTGATTGAAGACAATGCTTTCTTCAATTTCTTGTGCTCCTTCTTGGCTGCCCTTCGCTTCGCCAGCGGTGTCCGTCTACGGCGACGTGCAGATGGAGACAGAGACGAGGATGAGCTTGAATCTGATGAAGCCGAAGTACTCGAAGATTCATCATCCGAGTTTTCATCTGACGATGATTCAGATTCACTGGATGAAGAAGATGAAGAAGCCGGCGGAGTAGGTGGTCCATCTGGTTCCACCGTTGTCGCATGAAACCATCCTCCTCCGGGAATTTCCGACTGATCCCGTTTAAGTGTTCAGGTTTAAGGTGATTTTCTCTCGCCTTCCCTTTCTTCTTGTCCGCGCCGGTCTCAATTGGCCTTCCAGCCTGAGATTGTCCAGTACGATCGTATTCCGGGCCCCTTTCCCCGAAATCAACCCCTTTGCCCTTGGAAGGTCTACCGTTATTTGGCGCCGAGGCAGATCCTTGCGCTTTCGGTGAGTCTGGATTCTCCTCGGTCTCGCTAGTGACTTCCACAATCAGAGTGTTTAATTTCAAGGCCGAAGGACCCGCCCTCCGTTCCGCACCCAGGCGTCTTGCCTTCGGGTCCTTCCAGGATTCAATTATTGCAGCCTGAACCTGTTCATCTTCCGATGATTCTGTGACCGTTAAGCCATATTCCGATACTAATCCCAGAATTTCTTCTTCGTCACTCATGCCTGGATAATGCTCTCCAGGATTGACATATCTATAGGCTCAAATTCGGGCAATTCGAGAATACTCTGGGTTTCGATAGAGTCATCCTCATCATCGCTCGGATCGAACCAGTCGGGAAATATTTGGGTTGAACGGCGAGTTTATTTGTGTTTAATTTACTCCCACCCCCCGCTTTGATCCTTTCCCACTGGTGGTCAAGGTCCATTCGCTTTCCCAATCAGCCGGTGCCAAATAATGTCCAATTTGAATCGTCGTCACTCTCCGTGTCCGCATCATACTGAGTTTGGAACAGTTGCATATATTCCTCAAGCTCGTATCTTATTACATGGGGCACTGAGTCAACGCTCAAGCCATCACGGTTCACACCAGGTAAGTTCCACAACGGAAGCTCGCCGATGGCTGAGAACACAATGATGTCGTCCACAGTTTTCTCATCTGTGGACGGATCGACAGCCGAGTTGTCAACCGCGGGATTAAAATCGCGGGACAGCTCAAGGCGCATGGCTGCCGAGGTGTCAACCGTGTTGTTGCCAACACGGGGCTCCTCCAGGCGCTCTCTAGCTACCGAGGTGTCAACCACGTTGTTGCCAACATGGGGCTCCTCCAGGCGCTGTCTAGCAGCCGAGGTGTCTACCGCATCGTTGCCGACGCGGGGCTCCTCCAGGCGCTTGGGCTCGGTGAACAGCGTGCTCCGCATCACCCTTCCGCCCTTCGTTGCCTGGATGGCATCGGGATGTAGTCCCCATTTGACTGCGAGGTCAAGGTCGGAGACTCGATGCCTAGGTTGTGAGTTATTACGATACTCACTACCCCGGTGTTTCCCCCATCTGCGTCGAGGGCCACACCAACGGCCGCCACCTCTTCCACAAGTGTTTGCTTGTTGCAGTCAGAGTTGGTCCATTTCTTCGTACGTACGTTCTTGCGAGACATGTCTATAGAAAAAATATTAGCAAAAATGGATAGAATAGAGACGCACTCGGGTGATCAATCCGAATGTAAGGAACGAGATGTGTAAAGATACACGCAAAAAAATGTGAGGTCGCCGAGTTTCTTGATGCTTGGTGATTAGCGAGAGGATGTCGGAGACACACTTAGAGTTTCTTGGTGAGAGTCTTGAGTAGCGATGTGCGTGGTAAGAGTCTCGATGTTAAGAAAGCTAAAGTACTAACTACAAAGTATCTACTTAATACCTACAATATAACGACGTGGCCGCAATGCCGCAGTCGTTCAGGCCACGATGCCGCAGTGCTGCAGGCACTGTGCCACAGCTTGCCGATGAAATACGCAACGAGTCGCAGTACCGCAGGCGCTGCGGTGAAGATAGGAGGTTTAATTCCCAATTGGGAATTGAAGCGGAGTTTGAATAGTCTAGCGAACAATCTATCCTTACACGGAGAAGCTCTGGCTGACGAAGGACGACACATGGCCCGCCCTTTCCATGGGTACATTATTGGGCTGTGGGCTTGCAATTTCAGAGGCGAAAATGGGAAACACTCTCCTGCTACTGCCCGGTTCTATAGGATACTTATCACTGAGTTGCTTTATCTTATCTGGAAGCTCCGCTGTGAGTGCGTCATCAGCCGAGATGGTGAAGCCCCGTCTGAAAATGAGATCCACAATAGATGGGTATCACAGATGAATGAGAAGGAGGTTAAGTACCGATCGAGCTCTCACAAATAAAATCAAATTTGGCAAGCAGTACTCTCTTGCCCCTCCCTGGTACTAGATACCTGGAAGGGTTCCTTGCTTGACGAGGCTAAATTTCCAAAAGATTGGCTGAGAGACCCCGAGCTTGTAGTGGGTATTATTGTGCCAATGAGATCACATAGATCACCGTCCCAACCCGTAGGGAGACGAGGCCGGAACAGATGATGGTACAGAACCTCACACTGTTGCGAATCGCTTTGTGCATAACACATTTCCTTTGGGGGTGGAAACCCTTCTTATACTCTCTGGAGGTCTTACTGTCCTCCACTCTTAGGCTAACCTATCGTTAGTTGTCTGGTTCAGATCGTACCACCAAAAAAAAAAAAAAAGAGTCAAGACAGTGTCAAGACCACACAACGCACAATTGGATGTAGCCAATTTCCCATGAGAGCTGTGTACACTGTTGTGCAGATGATAACAGGCCCTGCAGGGCCACACAATTCCATTTGTCTTGGTGGGTATATCACTGCATTCCGTGGTCCCGTCGCCAGAGCCGGCGACATGGGTGGACGTCGGTCGACCTCTGCCGACATGTACCGAAGTGGCGTCAACAGACTCTGCCGAGGTCGACCGACCTCAACCCAGGCAAACAGACCTTGCCGACGTAGGGCCGGAATGCAGTGTATATTGAGACTGCGAAGTGGGACTCTTAATCTGTTCAATCTGTATGTTGCCTTTCACGGAGTTCATGTATTCGACTACTAGAGATTTTGACAACGTGTTGTCCTTGTTCGAAGGATGTGATCCAGTCGTGAGGCTGGTCGGGAGATGTTGAAATGCACAAAGCCGTCACGGTGATGGGAAGAAATGAGTATATACGAGGAGAATAGGACTCGGACTCACCCAGTCCTATCATCTGTGCCCGAGTCCTACTCGCTGCCATCAAACGATAGGACTCGGCCCATCAAGAATAGGACTCAACTCCCCAACATACTAGCAATCAAACACGCATCAGATGTGTGATCCGCCGCTTAATCTCGGTGCCATCCCCAATGCTGTCCTGCGCAGCCTTTTCTGTCCATCCCTCTTTCGGGTGCAACTCCTTGGCTTGGCGCTTACTGCGCAGAACAAGCTGACATCAATTTCGCCGTATGCTTCCGCCCTTTGCATCAGTTTCGCAGCACAGCTAGTTACCTGTGCCGCAGTCTTTAATTTTGTTTGCCTCCTATTTTGTTTGGTTCTACCGATGCATAATGTACTATAAATTAAAGTAGTTCAATGCGGAATAAAACCAACTAGCAAAGCCGCAGCCCCCATCCTGAGGCATGTTTGAACAGGCAGCCAACATCTCTCCAAAAGAGATCAAAGCATACAGAATTTTGTGAGTTGTCTTCAGGTTGAATACAGATTGGCTAATCATTCCACTCAAGGCATTTCCAGCGGCTCTGAGCGACCCGGCCAACGACCCATTTTTTTCTGTTGAAAATGCGACCTCCTGGATTACATCACTAGGCTACCAGCTCTATCTCCTGCAAGACCAACCAGTCACCTCTCTGTCACTCTACAATGCCGAGGACGCTTCTACAAGAGAATTGAGAGCTTACCGCAGCTGTGTAAGTCCTGTATTTATCGCAGATTTGAAATGTGACTGAGGATTTTGTCGTCCCGATTCAGATGGTTGGCGACGACTTCCTGGGCCATGCCTTCTTTAGCCTTGAAAATACAGCAGTGTGGATTAATCCCGCTGCATTTCAGGCATTCATGATCGACAACCAAGATTCCTTTGCACATCATCGCCATCGTAGTTCAGATTCCACGCCATTCAGTTCCCGAGCACCTTCCCGGGCCGATTCATCGACTCATCGTTCTGTTTCTCGGGCTAGCAGCCGGGCATCGTTTGTGCCATCCTCCCGGGCCAGCTCACCGGTCTCTTGGGCAGCATCTGATACTGGTTCACGTCCGCCGAGTGCAATGTCCGATGCATTCAATGATCTTGACAACAATGACCTACAGGATTTGAACACTGCTCATCTTCCTCCTTCTCTTCGGTCACCGTCAGTGGAGGTCTCAATAACCACCATGGAACGCCCAGTTTCACCGCCTCTCCCTAATTCTGGTAACATTGTCCTTCCAGAACCTGTCCCAATTCGGAAGGGTAAAGGTAAAGGCAAGGCGAAAGCCAAGCAAGATTCCCGAATCACCATCACTCGAGAACTCAAGGTTGATGAGATTGTCGATCTCTCAATTTTACCGTCGACATTCCCTGTTCCCCACCATCCGACTGCCCTTCGGATCGACCTTTCCAAGGTACAGGGACACCTCACGAATGCGACTGGCAAGCGTTCAACACTCGATGCATATATTCGCAGTGAAGTAAGTTATTTACCTTGTCAGCCCACTGCTGTTCTGACCAATCCCATCAGGACCAGGACTCCTGGAAAGGCTCATCGGGGAGTCTCAAGGGTGATGTTAAGGTGTTTGGCTTCGACCCCGACCCGACCAAGGGTTTCAAAAGTCGTCGTTGCCATTTGTATTGCAACGGAGTTAAACCTGTGAATACTTCAATGATGCAATCTTCTCGGGCTGCGAGCGGTATGAACCTGACGAAGATGACATGCGTGAACTATGGGACCGTGAACTAGAGGCAAATCAAACAGAGGCTGCACTCCCTCGGAGAGTTCTCGCACGGTATGTAGTTCCCTTCTTTTGTATTCAAGTGGTGTAAGGTCTAACTCTTCCAGGTTTTATGCCCGAGTCGTAAATTCTAAATGCAAGATCAAATGCGATGGTGTGCCTATTTAAATTGAAGGTTCGTCATATCCAATCATTCACTTGCTCTCTAATACCTTGCCCAGGATGCATTGAAATATGGAAAGCACCTATGTGTTGGATGTTCAAATTGGTCCATCCAGGAGAAACTCCTCCACCGTTACGAATTTATTCCCCCGATGTCTACGAGAATACATTCGAATATGTTTTTCACAACAATGGGCGCCTTCCACCTGGCACTGCTAGTTCCATCAATGAAAGCTGCATTCTCACGTCCATCCTCGCATTGCATTACCTAATTGTCGTGCGTGCTTCATGATTTATGTTTTCGAATACTCTTAATGATTTGGCTTCAGATTACACTCATATCATCGATGGCCGTATCTGTGTTGGCAAAATTCAGAGCTGTCCTTGCCGACGAGATGCTAATTTATATCCCTATTGAGGGTGAATATGCCGATCGCACAGCTCTTGTAGTTTTGCGCAATGCTCATAACCACCCAATGCATCCACAATCCAAGCCAACTACCGAAGATCGTGCGAAACTTGGGGCTGCAGTGGAAGCAGTAGGGCTGACCGGGCTTACTGTTCAGAAACTTCTCAATGGTGAATATTTTACTGCTCACATTCGTTCAACTCTGATATAATTCGTTCATTTCAGCTCCTGCGACCTCCACAATATATGAGGGGAAGCAGGTTGCCGAGACCAGTCCGGCCTTCGCAGACAAGCGCAAAGTGCGTGATTTTATCACCGGCAAGAGAAGGATCAATATCCTCGTGGAATGGGATGGGACGGTAATCTTTCTTCCCTATCCTACATTCATATATTTATCTTGACTTTCCAGGCGTGCTTCACGAGCTTCGGAGCGAGAAGTCAAGCTCCCAAAGAGGAGCGCTACATCCACACAGCCATGGACAAGAATGGTTTTCGGCTGGTGGTAACCATGCATCCATATATTGCGAGGTTTATTCACCAAGCTCTGTCGCTCTCCATCGATTACACCTTCAAACGTGTGGAAGGAGATATGGCAAGTGGGAGGTGGCTGATTTTTTGGATCGATTTCTTCATCGTGAGCACAATAATTTTTTTGAACATTCGGTGATTCAATCAAAATTAGGTCTCACATTTGCCATTGTACTGGACAACAGACACGCCCGGCTTCGCGCAACTGTTCACAGACTCTTTGATACAGTTCAGCAGGTTACTGGTGAACAGTTCAAACTTGCGCCCTTCTATCCTGACGCAAACTGCCGTGTGGTAATTCTGGATGGAGAAGTTCCGCAAGCCCAAGGCTTTGCGGACTGGCTTTCGAAATATAATAACCCGAGATCAGCGGGATATATACATTGAGCCTGATAGACTGCTTCCTGTTGTCTCAAAACCTGCAATCCCCATTTTGACCGGTACTCCCTGTTCCGTCATTCTGGTTGAAAGTCGGATGCTGATTGCGCTATCAGTCATATCAACGAGTTACCCATCGAAATTCCGAAATCGGTAATCGCACGGCTCCAATCCATCAAGAATCTTCAGTCCCAGGAGGAAGTCGACAGCTGGCATGAGTTCTGTGCTGCTCAAAGTGAACCTGCGATCAAGAGTGAGTGACTAGTAACATTTGACTTGTACCATCTTGTTCAATCTCCCGGAAAGATTGGTATCTGCACAAGCTCGCAATCCTGGATCTTACCCTCCTTCAACAAGTTTCTCTCCAAAATCTCCGCTGATAACTGGGACATCACACCGACTCATTCCAACTATGTCGAGACGGCACATGCGGGTCGCAATGCGGAGACTGCAATTGGTGTTGGTCTCCTCACTGGAATTCTGCAGTATGAAATTTCCCTCGTAAACATCGCGTCTCTGAATGCCAAACAGGGCCAAGGAGAGAGAAATATCATGGCCATAAGATTGGCTGCCATTGAGCGCAATGGTGTGATGCCCCATCGGTGGAACGGAAGTGCCGAGCGTGAGAAGCTGGCGGCGCAACGCAAGAAATCGAAAATGAACAGGTCTGCTGTTCGCCGAGATCAACTAACCAATTATGATAGCCTCAAAGCCGATCGGGAGAGCGGAGTCCAAGAAAACAAGGATTCTCTCAGCGGCAGCGGGCGCTTGAATCACAAATCAAGTCGATCCAGGAGGAGATGCGACTTGACAGCCATCGCACTGATCTCAAAGAGCAGGTTAACGAGTTGCGCAAGGATGTTGAGGAAGAGAAATCCCTTCGTCGCGAATGGACTATTCGCCGTGGTATCATTGATGGTGAACTCGCACAGCTGCGGCAGGGTGAACTGGCTGGTGTGCGCATCCAAGGCCGCAGGCCAGCTGAGCGCCCATCAGGCGATGAATCCGTTGCTCCGGCTTCGGAGTCGAACCTGCGTGTTGATGATTTAGGTGTGTGGCATTAAATATTCATTACTTTTTGCCTAACCCTATCTTTTGACACCCCAGAAGACGAGAGTCTGCCTACCTCTCCAGCCAACGACAACATGATCCCTGTGGAAGCATCAGAAAAATGTGAGTCATTACAGCCATTTGTGGTTTGCGTGCCTAGAGAAATAATAACTTGCCCCCTCAGTTCTGGATGCGTACTCTGCAATCCCATCTGTTCTGCGGGATCAACAGGATCCTCCTGTATCGATGGATGCCAACATCACTGATTTGGACACCTATCCGCCACCCCTCATAGACTCATCGGCCACTGCACACAATTTTTTGACCGATGCAGAACTCGGACTTGATTCGACATGGACGACATTTTTGCCAACATCGATGCATACTCTTATGACTTCGGCACAACTACCACTGACCCAAACAATTTACCCCTCCTTCGCATGCCGTCGGCGTCGCCCTCCTCGTCGGCCACCACGGATGTGCCACTCAAGGCTGGGAAGAAGCGAAGGAATCCTTCGTTGATCCGGCCAACATGATTGAAGGGACACGCCGTAGAAACAAGTCTCGTCAGCACTCGGGGAGGCATGTAGTCACAAATACAGAAGTGTAGTTCGATATTTAGTAGTTCTTTTGTGGTTGCGGATTCGACACGGCGGGTCCGGCATTGTTTGATAATGAACTCATAACTATATTGTGTGTTGGCAAGAAATCTAACTCAAATGTGAGGACACCAGCATGCTTTTAGATGTCCATGCTATATAAACTTGCCCCGAGTCGCCGACTCGCCTCGCAACAAGGAGTTGAGTTGCGCATCAGGGAGCGAACTTGCCGAACTGATTTGATTTGGTGCGGCCGTAGTTGTGATAATCCACTTCAGATTCTATGTTTCGTCTCAATTGTATTTTATGGCTCAAAGAGACTTTGAAAAGGTGCAGCGCGCCTGGATCACTGACAG
>JARJLF010002795.1:0-28838 GCA_029378395.1 Mycena leptocephala | reverse complement strand
TTCTGTGGGAGGTATTAAATCTGAGGAAAAGAACAAAACTTTAGTAATTTGCGGACTTGACAAGGATATATACTGACTATCATGGAAAACCGCAGCGTGTAGACCTGGTGAGTTGACTATACCGTAGAGTTGGACGAGATTCGGGTGGCTAGGACGAATTTGAAAAGCTTCAATCAGTATTGGGACTTTTATTCTTACCGAAGCCATGAATATCGAGAGATCTCTTCTCGCCATTGCTGCGATAGTTAATCAAGTCAAGATTCAGCTGGAGAAACTTCCAAATGCACCTCTTCAGCGCCCTCTCCCTGGTACAGTACCACTGTCATGTCCGAACTTGAGCCATGAATGCGACCAGAATACGTCCGTCGCACGGACCCTTGTCGGCGGCGCATCACAGTTAGTGGCCCATCTGTTCCCACCTGCTGGCGGAGGTCCAGATCTCCGAGGGGGATCATTCGGAAATCTGTTTAATATTTAGCCTCTGCACGCCAGATTATTTGAACAATATTACCGGAAGGAACATCTGGACTAGTAGTATAGTTATTTGTAACATTGTGGAAGGTACCACCGGACACGGTGAACTGCCGCGAGCCCGAAAAGATTGCACCTCCGTTAGATTGGTTGGACTGAGTGAGACAACATCCGCGCGCAAAATTGCAGTGAGAATGAGCTCACAAAGCGGCTCTAGGATTCGAGCCTGAGATGGATTCACTCTCGTGGTCCGAAGCTTCGTTGTCCATGGATGCAAAGTGGGTGGGGGGGGTGGATCGCGGGTATTGAGAGAGAGAGAGGTCAAGCAATACAGCTTTTGCGCCATAAGGGCATGTCCAAATACACACGTCAGCTGTTGAGCTTCGTGGCACTGCGATATGAATGGCACTGCTTTGACATCTGGCTGGCAACTGCTCCGTTGGGCAATGCAAGGGCAATGTAGTGGGGGAGAAGAATGGTGGACTGCGACAAGGGGTTGGAGACTCGTAATTGGTGTCCATTAATATTTTCCCGCATCCTGAAGAATACGATACGATGGTGGAATAGAATTGGGTGATTTTTATACCGACGCCGTCCTTGATTAGGAGGCGAGCGTTCCGACTACAATTATGAGCCAACGGATGTTGCGCTTTGATAGACGAGATAGCCAGAGGGATGCAGTCTATTAGTAACGCCATTACTGTAACATAAGAAATAAATTTGATTGTGAGGCAGAAGTTCGTAGAACCAACTTGACCGAGTCCGCGGCTGCCGATCAACGAAAATTCGAGACTTGAGCACTCCGAGCGAGTCGTGACAGAAACGGTATCAATAAGAAACCGTTGAGACACAGATGATAGATCGGGAAGAATGCATTTGTTTAGCTCTCTGGCTGTTGGCGTTGATGCCAAACACACACCGCTACTAGGGTTCATTCTCGGAACGTTCGTATCGTTCCACACCCTTCACAGAAAAATCGCAAAATATTTAGGTGCATGCAATATATGTATATCAGCCCAATTCTCCGTGCCGAAGGAGATCTATAAGAGACACAAGATAATACGGGCCGCGATCATTAGCTCTACCACAGAGGGGGACAATGATAGTACTATGTGGGAGCTGGAAATATTAATTGGGTCCCTCTGATCAGTAACTATAGACCAATCACCCTCTTGAACTGCGACTACAAATTAATGACAAAGTCTTACTCCTTGCGCCTAATGAATGTAGCACCTTCTCTTGTGCATCCAAACCAAGCAGGTTTCATGAGAGGAAGGAGAATTGAGGACCAAGTAAAATTAGCGAAATTCCTGCTTAACTATGCCGAACCTGCGGAGGAAGATGGAATAATTGTTGCACTTGACCAAGAGAAGGCCTACGACCGAATCAACCATTCATATATGTTACGAGTGCTCGAACATATGGGTTTCCCACCAAAATTCCGAAAAACAATCGAAAATTTCTACACCAACGCAGAGACAGTAGTAATGATCAACGGCGAAATGAGTGTCCCTTTCATTGTGACACGAGGAGTCCGACAAGGTGATCCTCTTTCGTGTCTATTATTTAACCTAGCCATCGAACCTCTCGCTTGCTTGATACGTAATTCAGATCTCAAAGGCGTCACAATACCCGGAAAGGATGAAAATCTGGTTGTCTCACTTTTTGCGATGACACAACTTACTTGTCCTCCAAGGACTCACTTGAATTTCTTTGGCAAATTCTACGCCTATGGTGTGCAGCCTCTACGGCAAAATTCAACCAGCACAAAACCGTTTTACTGCCTTTTGGCCGAGTTTCCTACCGTGAAAAAGTGCTCCGAGAGCGACGGATAAATGACGACTCACAGATTGGTAGCATTGAACCCAACTTAGTAATTATGGGTGATGGACAAACTTGCCGAATACTCGGAGCATGGATTGGAAATGTTGTAGACTATATTACCCCGTGGCCGTCAGTTCTCGAAAAAATTACGAGTGACCTTGAGCGGTGGAAATTAACAAAACCGAGCCTCGAAGGAAAGCGTCATATCATCAACATGACCATCGGAGGTCGTACACAATACTTGACAAGAGTTCAAGGGATGCCGGAAGACATTGAAGATGATCTGATTAAATTGCACCATACTTTCCTATGGGATGGCAAAAGAGCCAGAGTGTCCCATGATACGATGATCCTGGACACAGCCGAAGGTGGAAAACAGCTTCTGGACATCCCTGCCCGTAATGAAGCGATTGATCTGTGGAACTTACAGTCTTTTTTGACCCAAGGACCTGAACGTGCATCATGGTGTTATTTTGTTGATTTTATTATCATGAATTTCCTGGAGAAAAGCTACCTTCATATCCAGCCAGGTCAAATCTTGAATGTTTTCTTGCAAGACATACATATCCCAATTTCCTCCAGAACTCCCCTACCGAATGATATAAAGCATATGATACTCACCGCCCGAAAATACCACCTAAAGTTCATAGGGTTATCGTATTCCATGGACATAAAATTACAAATGCCTATCTGGAAACATCCGGGAGTGCAGAAGGATCAATACAGAAGAGCTTGCCAACGAGAGGCAGCTACTTGCCTGAGACTTAACCATCAAGCCCGACTTGTCCAAGACACTCTTAGAATTGCGAATCGAAAAACAACGATCTTCAGGAAACCACATCAGGTTAATCCTTCCGGAATTGGACGTAAAAATTGTGGTTGTCATCTCTGCCAACACGACAGGGTGTCTCTCAACTGTAAAAATCCTGGAAAGTGCATTGAAACGGCGAAAATGTTGATAGATAGTATTTTACCAAAATGGAACCCCACAATCAATAACACAGACTTGGAAGACGAGCTGGCTCTTACAGCTGATGAAGTAGAGTTAAATTCAAGACCGTTACAACTCCAAACGATCACCACATTTGATCAGAATTTCAGCTTGGCCAAAATGAATGATGGCTTCCGCATTTTCGCATTTGAGGAATCAATGAATGAAATCCCGGCAAGGAGAACTAAATTATCTGGGCCTCCACCTACTCTTCTTACGGTCTTCTTACATGCTCACATCCTCAAACCGGGCGAGTTCAAACCACTTATTAAAGTCACGATCACGAGCGTTACTGAAAATTCTGAGAACACAGAAATTCTCTCCATGACTTTTGACCAGGCAGAAATCCCAATGAACTTCTCTTCGGCACTGCTGGGTGGCCTGCTTCATGTCTTGTATACTACGACAAAAAATACACCACTCCTAATCTGCTCCTCCTCTGACTTCCTCGCAAGAGTCTTAGTGAAGGAAAAGAAGAAATTTGAAAACAATTTTTTGGATCCGAATTTCAAGCTTTTAAAGACGGTGATTGCAAGCCTAAATGAGAGAGTCGCCCGAGTCCAGTTTAAAAGAGTCACAGACAACCGAGCTAGATCACCTACTCACGCTGAGATTCAGATTGTCACGATCGACACAGAAATTGACCTTATGTTTGAGTGCCCAGGAATCCTTTTGGCAAATGGGTCCCAGAGAATATTCACCAGGATTATACGGAAACTTCACCCAAGACCCCAACGAAAATTTACTTTTGTGAATTTAGATCGTATACGGTGTTCTGTAGAAGAGATTTCTGGATACACACCATCAGACGAAATGATTTGGAAGTCAGTCCGGTCAATAACCTTGCAACGTTTGACCCGGGAATTTTTTTGGAAGTGCATACATAATACCTTCAGAGTTGGAGACTTCTGGTTTCACATTGATGCTTTAAGCATGTGGGGACAATGTCATACTTGTCAGGTTCCGGAAACCCTCGAACACATTGCATTGGACTGCAAGGCACCCAGCCAAAATTTAATTTGGAATCTGACACAGCAGCTATGGTCGAGGAAATATCAACAATGGCCTACATTAAACTGGGGCTTGATATTGGGTTGTAACCTCGTCAGATTCAAATCAGACAAAGGTGTAGTCCTCACAGAAAAAGGACGGCTCTTCGCGATCCTTGTGTCGGTGGCGTGGCATACCATATGGAACCTCCGCCACGCACGGGTGATAGAAAACCCGGGGAGGACACAGACTACAACAGAAATTCACAATAGATGGTTGAAAGCAGTCAATGCAATATTAACCCGTGATCGTCTCCTGACAGATAAGCTTAGATTTGGACCGCTCGCACTTAAAAAACAACTTGTGCTGAACACGTGGAGTGGTATTCTCTTGGATGAAGAGTCTCTGCCAGATGATTGGATCCATGAGGAGGTTTTAGTGGGTATACGACCCATTGGTGACAGACACAGGATAGGTTAATTTTCTGTCACGTCGGAGTCCCACACTGGTTTAAAATTCGTGTGTAACGGCATTTCCTCCTGAGCAAAACTCCCTGGCAAGATCTGGCTCACTACCAGCAACAATAGCGGATGACCTTGGAATGCTTCTGCAGACTGAGACTCATTACTTCAAACACTCCAAAAAATAAAATAAAAGTTGCGAGCCATGGTAAATGAGTACGACGCGTCACGTCGCCGCGTGACCGAGGTCCTCCTCGCACAGCCATCATGCGTCTCGGACTTTGGGATTTCATCCGGGACCAGTGAGCAAAGCAGAAGCCTGCGATTGCAGGCAATCTCACGGGAAGGACAGTCATTGTACTCGGCACAAACACTGGCATAGGCTTTGAGGCGGCGAAGCACTTTGCCAGCATGACTCCGGGACGGCTCACTCTCGCCTGCCGCAGCCCAAGCAAGGGACAGGCCGTAGTGGATAGTACGTTGTCCATCGTATGGTTGGAGGTTCAATCCGTGGTTTAAACTCAGCGTCACTGGCAGAATTGAAAGCCGAGGGCGCTTAGCAGACATGAAACGGCACAATGCGCGCCGCCAATAGCAAATGGCAAATCATGCAGACCAGGGCCAAGAGAAGACAACGAAGCGCCAAGGATACAATACTCACCGGGGGCGCGGAGACGAGCGACTTGCGGGTGTTCTTGACGAGATTGCGATAAATAGCATCAAAGTCGACCTGAGCCTGATTCGGCGCGTGCGCAGTCGGGGGCGGGGGCGCGACGAAGCCGAGGCGGAGTTGGATGGTACCCTGCGCGGGCGTCCCGGGGCGGCTGGACACGAGCGGGACGGTGAAGGGCTGTACATGACACAGAAACCGAGCATCAGCGGGCCGCGAATCACAGATCATGATGCAAGAAAGGCGAGCGACAGGTAAAGAAAGCCGAATGAAAGAGGATGAAAGAAGGGAGATCAGCGGCAGCCGAAGGCGGGAGGAACACCACGTACGACGTTCCCGGGGGCGTCCCATGCTTTCGGGCGCGCATCGGCAAACCAGTCCTCGACCGCTATGCCTGCCTCGCCGAGGTAATCCTTGCGAATAACGTCCTTATCCCAGACAACCAGTTCTACGACGCCCAGCTTGTCCGCGACACTGAGGTAGATTGGAAAGTCCCACATCGCGTCCTTTGGCGTGTATTGAGGATTAACAGTTTTCTTGGCCACTGGCGTGTCGAGTGTGGAGTAGTGATGCCACGACGAATCTTCAAAGACAGTTTAGAGTGAAATAGCGCTACAAAGGCCAGCGGACGCACGGGTCGCTGAAGCCATTGCGGTCCTTGGCAAGGAGACCGTTTCCGCCCAAAACCTGGACACGAAGAAAGACAATGGGCTGCTCGCCATGTCGTGGTGTAAAAGTGTTGCGTCCGACAGCGGTAGTCCCTGTGCGCCCGTGAAAAGGCAGCTTCAGCGTGCGGCGAAGCTTGGGGTGCCTCTTGACCGTCATCTAGCGTGTGTTTTTGAAGTCAAGACACACTAGAATTTCCAGGCGAAACGGATATCGTCTTGCAAGCACGGTTCAGAATGGATTTGGTCCAAAGGTCTTGTGAAACAGAGGATCCAGTGGCGGTTTGTCTGAAACGGTCGGTGGAGTCGCTAAATATAAAAGGGGATTCCGGCCAGTGCAGCACAGCCACAGACCGTTTAAGGTTAACCGCGGGTACTTAGCTGTGCTTTGCACCGAGACTTCACTGCACTGAGTCCAGATGAGCCACAATGAAATTGGAAGGTTTGACTGAAATCCAAGGGTAAAATTACGCCAAAATCTCAAGCAAAAAAAATACCCCGCTCACAAACTCGTTTAGCCAATTCAGGAGTTCAATCAGGCTTTTCAGGTGGAATCTGGGAACCCAAGGGAGAAATGAAAGCCTATTCGAGCGGGAAATGAGACAAGGACGTCGGTATTTTTTTAAAACAAAGGGAGTACGATTACAAGCCGGTATGACCGCCAAAAGGGTCAAGGTGCCGAGACTTCAATAGCCTTGGAGGTGGCTCGAGAGGAAACTGAGAAAAAAGGGCGATGAATCAAGTCCTAGAAATATTGCAGTGGTGGGAGTAGACAAGACGCGTCAACGCGAAGGGTCACGTTGCATGACTCGACGCCACAAACGTTCAATAAAATCTTCCCAGTTCAGGGTTCCCAGGGGAAAGCAACGAAATTTAAAGCTGCTCACGAATTTTGGCATATAAACTCATCTGGAACTCTTTGAATTTTCTCCCGGTGGAATTTCGCCATTTTATTATTGGGTCTGACTCGCAACCTGAACTTGAAGGCTGGGACCCAGATTTAACTTTATCGCTGTAAGATTACTTGGCTGTTCGGTGGAATTATCCATGCGCTCCGAGACCCTTCATTGAAAATCAAATTTTATCTTGAGGCTTACGGTAAAACATTGACGACCCGAGCTCGAGTGGGCTCTGGCCTCCTGATCAAATTCAAAGATGAAAAAATTGAAAACCAATGGCCACGACAATCGAAAGACTAAAACCGATGCGAGAAGTATCCACAAACAAAACAAGTGTTCAGAAACGTAATTCAACTGGAACATCACCGACTCGAGACCTGAACATATGCATCGGAGTCGTGTATATATTTTTCATCCCTCACCTGGTCATACACCCAAGACAAGGCAAGGAATATAATCAGCGCTAGCTGGAGGTGCATTGTGAATTTGAATGTCTCCGAGAGCGGTATCTCGTCGAGGCAAATGAATGTTTGAGCCTCCTCGTCTTCGTCCGTTGACTGGGACGCTGAAAATTGAGCCAAAATTGTGAGCCAGAGCAGAGAATAATGGATTGGACCCACCGAAGTCCTCACTATCTGAAGTATGCGTATATCCCGTCTCATCAGCGAGATTGACGAATGGGTGTTGATTATCTTCTTCAGCAAAGAAATCTTCGTCGTCCACTGATGTGATTTATTACAGCCGATGTCAGTACCGAGGGCGTGGATCGAAAATTTTCTGTTTTGGGATGTTTCCAAAGAATTCCCTATATCTCTGTCAGTTCTTCACCGATTCACATAAAAACTAAATAGATCTACTCAGCTAATTCATGCACAATTAGTGATAGAGAGGAACTTGCGAAAATATTACGTATTAGGTAATTTCTGTTTTGGGGCTGTTTTTGCACTGAATACCGTCTAGCATGGTGAAAACATTTCCCAGTGACCTAGAATTTTGGGAGGGACAACGCGTATATGTCATGAAACAGGTGATAGAGCCAGAACTATATGAAATGTTCAGATGAATGTGATCTTGGCAATATCTCTGAAAGCCAAAAACTGCCAAATGTTTTCACTAGAGCTAGAAGGACTGTAATTAAATTATCCTCAGTTCTGGCTCTATCACATGTTTTTTCAGGTATGCATGTTGTCTCTCCCAAAATTCTAGGTCACTGGGACATGTTCTGGCCATGCTAGACGGTATTCAGTGCAAAAACAGCCCCAAAACACAAATTACCTAATACGTAATATTTTCGCAAGTTCCTCTCTATCACTAATTGTGCATGAATTAGCTGAGTAGATCTATTTAGTTTTTATGTGAATCGGTGAAGAACTGACAGAGATATAGGGAATTCTTTGGAAACATCCCAAAACAGAAAATTTTCGATCCACGCCCTCGGTACTGACATCGGCTGTAACTATTAGCGGAGCAATGCGTTTCGCGTCGAGACGGTTGCCTTACCAAGAGTAAATAGTCCAGGAACGCCTCCGTCTTCGGCCTTCGACTCGTCTGAAATAGCGATAAGCCAAGTTAAATGCAGGAATTGATTTACTGACCGTCATCTTCGCTAGCTGAACTGCGCACATCCTCTGAATCATCGAGGTTGAGCCCCTCTTCTTCGGAATAATCGTCGTCATCGACTTGGGAGAAATTACCATTAGTCGAACGGAAGGATTTGATTGAGAATTGATGACTTACCGTAAGCAAATGGAAAATCTACTTCGCTAGACAACTGATAAAGAGGCTGCCCCAGATGCCGGGCGAGGTCTTGGCTTTCTGGATCAAAACCCTTAGCCTGGTGGAATCGGCGGATTCCAGCGTATACGCTGGAATCCCAGGTGTATCCCAGGATTTGTGTGCGGAATTGTATGGAAGGAAATCCGAGGGCAGTAGCCGCATTCATAGTAAGACGTTCAGCACCAGATGGATCCAAGGACCAATAGGCGGGATCGTCCGGCCAGCAGAAAGAGGATGGCCCAGTTCGAAAGTTATCCTTCGGACAAAGAAAAAGGTAACCCGGAGGGGGGTCTTCCGCAGACGCGGAAACCTCAATGATAAAATTAGCTGCTGCCGCGAGAACTGTGCAACCAAGTCAATGGATCTCCTGACAGCGAAAGGTGAAAGATACATTACCATAATCCTCAAAATTGGACGTGATCCCGAGGCGACTGAAAATATGATTTGCTTGACTGAGCCAAGCATTCTCCAGGAGGAGTGTGTCCCATATATGCAGCCAGATCCGGTTGTCCGATACGTCGCAGGAATTAAAACTTGAGATAAAAATGCTTAGGACAGATTACCATGGAGGCAAGAAATATTGATACCGGGTCCAGCCATCCTCCGTTAATTCCCCTAGCACTCTCTCCGACGAGGTAGAATACAATGTCCAAGGACTCAAAGTCAAGCCTGGGTTTGGGACAGATACAATCTCAACAGAATCTTCGAATCCGCTGCTCAAAGGACAGGAAAGTACAGCCCCCACATTCACGACCGTGGCGGAGGAACTGTGGAAGGGTCGGAATTGCTGTAGATTCGAATAACATATTTCATGATATCGTTCAACTGTCAGTGACTCGATGATGGCGGCTTCTGTGTTCGACGCACTCAAGGGAAACATTCCTTGCGGACTGGGTACTTCATTCTTAAGGCCACTCAAGACGGTCTCTATGATGTCGGGTGGTATGAGGTCCGTGCAGAGCCGACCCGTTGAGCGGCGAATCCAGAATGTGCAGCCACTCTCGTACTTGAGCTGTTTATGAGGGAATGGGATATCCAGATGACCGAGCTCACTAGGTACTGTTCGAAAGCGGAGTAGAAGTGATCACGAACGGCCTGCGCGAGTGTCAGCAAGCCGACCAAAAGGTTGAGCCGTCGTACTTGGAAATCCGTGTACTGGAATGAATCAATCTCCAAGGAATGAAAGGTGACACGCCTACATACACAATTCGCGTAGATGTATACTTGCGAAAAATGGGCATGTCGATAGAGGTCCACGAAATGTTCAAGAGGTATCATGTCTAATTCAAGCATCAAACTCAGAGATGATTTGTTTGAAGTGAAAGGACACACCGTCATGGAAGAGCGTGGCGTGAATATTGCCCGAACTCGCTGCTCCACAAACTTGAATAATATTTGGATGGCTGAATGTATCACTGAGCTGATACGCAGCGAACTATTGGCTGCAACTTACCGAACCATCATATATCGCGCAATATCCTGCCGCCACTCCTGCAAAGGCATTCACGAGCAGCGTTGGGAAGAAGAATATAACACACCTCCTCCGCGCCGTGGCCCTGGTACATGGCCACAGTCACACTCGACTTTCGGCCCTCAACTTTGGCAGAATACACCCGCCGAACACGGGGACGCCCCCATTCTCCGTGGCGTCCGATAACACCCGTGTCATATTGCAAGTCTATATCCCCCAACGGGATCATGCGAAAATCTGTCCAATAATTAGCCCCATCGCGAAACGTGCTGAATCGACCTGCCGGAAGGGAGAGTCGGAGCAGGAGGGTAGTTGTTCGTGATGTTGGTCAAGTTCTCGCCGGTCACAGTGAAGTGCTGCGACCCCGAGAACATTCCGGTACCGTACCTAGATTGAGCGCCCCCAATATTCAGCGATTCAATGCAGCACGAGTAACCAGAATAGGAGCTTACGAGGTGGATCCATGACTGCCTTATAAAAAGGACTTGAAATAACGCATCAGCTGTTAGGTTGTCAGCCTCCGCGGCAGTGAGATAGCTATCGTCCACAGCCTCGAGAAACACAGATTTCACGGCCAGAATTCACAGTCTCAGTCTGTCACCGCTTCATTTTTGGCTCCAATCGTCTAGAGCATCGTCTTGATTTTTCCAAGAAATGAGAAAGAAATGAGAAAGAAATGGATAGCCTTCGAATTAGGCTTTCCGAGGCAGGCGAAGTGTCTGTTACGCAAAGTTGAGGGTGGTGGTATTTGAAAAGCTCGAGTGAGCACGATCATTGTCGATCAGTCCACGGTCCGGCGGTCCGTATGAACAGCCACCCCCTGTTGCTCTATGTGATTAATATGATACTACATCCGGATTTTCAAGCATGGTGGAGCTGCTAATCTGAATCGTATCACATAGGATTTTCTGGGAATTAAATTGAAAAAACTACGTTAACGAAATATTCAAGTCTGTGAAGATCCTCGACTCAAAGGTCAACACGCTCAACACCAATAGCGTCAGCTCGGGCGCATCCACCTCTCTCCTATGCCCCACTGCATCTGGACCCACAGCCAGCACAAGGCAAGGAATACAATCAACGTCGATTGAACGTTCATTGTGATTTTGAAGGCGCGCGAGATTGATATTTGGTCAGGAAGACTGTTTGGTTCTTCCGCCTCGCTTCTCGCCGGTGACTGGTGTGCTGAAGAAGTAAGGAGGATGTCATGAGCCAGGGCCATACATGTCGAATTTCACCAACCATTATCCTCATTTGATGAGCTTTGCAGATCCTCCGAGTCCTCCATGTTGGGGGGCTCCGGACTATCTTCTTCCGGATCATCCACTTGTATGAATTACTATCAGTTGAATGAAACTATTAGCTCAAGAATCGATGACTTACCATACGCAAATGATGATTCTACTTCACTGGCCAGTTGATACAGTGGCTTCCCAAGATACCGCGCGAGGTCTTGGCTTTCCGGATCAAAACCCTTAGCCTGGTGGAATCGACGGATTCCGGCGTATACACCGGAATCCCAGGAGGGTCCCTCGATTGTTGTGCGGAATTGTATGGAAGGAAATCCGAGGCTAGTCGCCTCATCCGTGCTCAGACGCTTCGCGCCGGATGGATCGAGGGACCAATAGGCGACACAGTCCGGCCAGCAGAAAGAAGATGGCCCAATTTGAAAGTCCTCCGCTGGGCAGAGAAATAGGTAACCCGGAGGGGGGTCGGCGGACGCGGAAATATCAACATTGAAAAACATGCTGCGCGTGAGAACTGTGGAAATCAATGTAATGACTGATCGCGAAGGGTGAAAGATGCATTACCATAATCCTCAAAATTGGACGTGATCCCGAGGCGACTGAAGATATAATTTGCTTGACTGAGCCAAGCATCCTCAACGAAGCGTGTGTGTCGGATATGCAACCAGATTATGTTGTCCGAGACGTGGTAGGAATTAAAACTTGAGATAAAAATGATTAGGACAGATTACCATGGAAGCAAGAAATATTAATACCGGGTCCAGCCATCCTCTGTTACTTCCATGTCCGTAGAAGGCAACGTCCAAGGATCCAAATGAATGTCTGCACTCGGCAAAGTCGCAATCTCAACACAATCTTCGAGTCCGTGACTCAGAGGACAGGAAAGTACAGCCCCCATATTCACGACCATGGTGGAGGAACTGTGCAAGGGTCGAAGTTGCTTGAGATTCCAAGAACATATTTCATGATATTGTTCCAGTGTAAGAGACTCGATAATGGCGGCCTCCGTGTTCGACGCACTCAGGGACATTCCTTGAGGACCGGTATGTGATCCTGAAGGCTACGAAAGCTGAAAATCAAGAAGGTGAGGTTGTCGGGTGGTATGAGGTCCGTGCAGAGCCGACCCGTTGAGCGGCGAATCCAGAATGTGCAGTCCTCGTTGTGCTGCAGTCATTTAGATGAGAATAGGATATCCAGAGGAGCGAACACACTAGGTCCTGTTCGAAAGCGGAGTTCAAGTAATCCCGGGCGGCCTGCGCGAGTGTCAGCAAGCCAACCAACAAGGTTGAGCCGTTCTACCTGGAAATCCGTGTACTGGAATGAATCAATATCTCACAGACGAAAAGTGAGATGTGCACATACGCCGCACGCATAGGTGTATACTTGCGAAAAATGGGCATGTCGATAGAGGTCCATGAAATGTTCAAGAGGTATCAGATCTACCGTGTGTCAATTCAGAAATGACCTATTTTTCATGGAGTTCGCACCATCATGGAAGAGGATGGCGTGAATGTTGCCTGAACTCGCCGCTCCACAAACTTGAATAATGTTCGGATGGCTGGATGCATCATTTGAGTTGATACGCAGTGAGCTATTGGCTGCAGCTTACCGAACCGTCATATATCGCGCAATATCTTGCCGCCACTTCTGCGAAATTTATTCAGCCACAATGTTCAGAAGCAGAAAACAGCACACCTCCTCCGCGCTGGGCCCCTGGTACATGGCCACTGTCACACTTGACTTCCGGCCGTCGACTCTCGCTCTCGCAGAGTATACACGCCGAATACGCAGCCGCCTGCATTGGCGATTAACACCACCGGTGCCTTTGTCCAATCGTATCTCTTGTTGTAGGTCTACATCTCCCAGCGGGATTATTCGAAAATCTGTCCAATGTTTAGCTTCTTCGCGAAATGTGCTGAATAGACTTGCCGGAAGGGAGAGTCGGAGCAGCAGGGTAGTTGTTCGTGATGTTTGTCAAATTCTCGCCGGTCACAGTGAAGTGCTGCGACCCCGAGAACATTCCGGTGCCTGTCCTAGATTAAGCGCCCACGATATTCAGCGATGCGATCCAGCACGAGAGTGGCCAGAATAAGAGCTTACGAAGCAGATCCACGACTGCCTGTGGTCGAGTTATGGACAAACTCAGAATCAAGTTGGGGTTCTTCGTCCATGGATGGTGGAGGGAAGAGGAAGATATGTTAAGCACCGGCATGACAGCTTTCGCCTGGCTCAATACACGTTCACAGCTTCTACAGCAGCTACGGAGATATCAACACGGCCGCATACTTGCGCGGCAGGAGCTAGAGGGCCAAGTTCGAATGGCTGTACAACGTAGGCAGTGGAGATTGAGATGCGAGGGCTTCGGCATAGAGAGATTGGTTCCGGACGGCCCGAACCTCCGATCATAGGATCATTCGACAGTGCCACCCCCTTTTGGTTGACGCTTCACTATTTGTTGAATTGCGATGCTTTGATCAATTTATGTCGCGGGCAACACGAGAAAAGACCCCAATCAAAAAAAAAAAAACTCAAATAAAATTACCATAAGGGTCGTTCACAGTAGCCTTTTTGCTCCCTTTTTTGTATTCCCTCGGTTTTTCTCCGGATTTCCGCCTTTTCAATTTCAACATGCAAAAAGGGTGTAAATCCAAAAAAATATAGGTCCAGCATGCGATATGGGATGAAATCAGAAAAAAAAGGAAGCGAAAAAAGGGCCGAAAAAAGGCTACTGTGAACGTTCCGGTTTTCAGCTCCCTTTTTGCTCCCTTTTTTGCTCCCTTTCTCCATTTCATGTAGTCTGGGTGCTTCTATAGTTCCTCAAAGGTCGCATAGCACCTCACATGGACTGGGGCGAATTTTTCTGTATTTTATAGCTCACTCGGTTACATTTTCTGCCAAACATGAAAAGGGCGCAAAAAGGGCATCAAAAAGGGCTACTGTGAATGACCCTATAGAACCATTTACTCGGAAGTTCAAATAGAAAATGCATACAACCAGCATCAGTATACTTGCTGGCAGAGTTGAACGGGAGAAGTCTGATTTTTGAGTTGTTAGCTCTCAGTTGTGAATATTTGAATCACTGCATTGTGGCCGGCCGAGTGCACAGCTTATCGAGCCTCGTCGGCAAGCGTCATAGTATGGCCGCGTACATGTAACTCGGCAGGCCCGGTTTGTCTCTGTCGCCGTTCGGCCTGGATACAGTGAACCCGAACCAAACGCAGATGCGACACTCTACTTTGCCCATATCACTTCAGTGATCTGGATTTCAAAATCATGGTGTGCCAGGGCCGTATGGGTCGGCTTCCGTCGAGCGATAGGACAAAAACAGGAGCCATCGCTTAATTTTGAATGTAGAGGCCTCGTATGGAACCTAGATTCCTAATATGAAATGCCAGCCATAGATTTTTCAAGCGCCATTGCCACTATCCTCGCCCGTTGTATGCTCTCAGAACCAAGGGTAGGCTAGAACCCTTGTTTGTGCCGGCAACCATCGGAGCCTGCAACCCGAAAGAGGTGGGTACAATGGGTACGGCCGGCTCAAACTCGAATGCGCGTATCAGCGTGAAGAGTAGGGCCTTCATTCTGAAGGACCGGTCAGTCGTAACGATAGTTGACAGTGAACGCGTAGGTACTCTGCGAGGGCAAAACGAAACCCGATACCTTGGACATTTCAATAGCTTTATACCCGGAGTGCGAAAATACTCACAGTTGTGCGGTCCGGCGAAAAAGCTGAGAATGTTCCCCACACACCCGGGATCTCGCTGACCGCTTCTGGAATGTGTTCCCAGCGTTCAGGCCTGTAAAATCGATATCAACCCGCCAATACCTCAGCCTTAAACTCTACTACACTAACTTGAACTCGCCCGCATCATCGCCCCAGATTTCCTTGTCCGTGTTCACAGCTAAGATTGGGATGTGTATGATCTGGCCTTTAGGTATCCTGAGAGCCATTTTGTCATATTTTGAAGACGCATGAATCGAATCGGCAAATTACGGTAGGGTGTCGTGCGAGTTGCCTTTTGGTCAACATAAGGTTTAGCCAGCGGGAGGATGTCGTCTTCCATCGCCATACGCTGATTGAAGACGAACGGCGAGTGGACACGCAATGTCTCTCGAACTACGTGGAGGGCCAGTCGGATATTATGTTGAGGGAATGACCGACATACCGACACTCTCGAGATACGGCAACGAATTGAGTTCGTCATCGTTGGATTTTCAGCCGAAAGGGTCAAGAGTTCTTGCCGGAGTTAGATTGAGCGGCAGTATTTAACGAAAGGGCGTGCAGCGCCCAAGATACCGCTGAACTGATGGACGGTCGATAAGTCGGGATATTTCCATAGTCGTAAATGCACACCTTGTCGTTTCGTGCCCGGCGAAGAGGAAAGTGGGTATCACTGTATTAATAAGAAAGGTCAGTCGCTAAAGACCAAGAAAAATCGATCCTTACGCGCGATAACCTCGGCTTCGCTCAATCGCTGGTTCTCCGGTACCTCCGTAGACAAGGTCGATCTGAGAAGAACAGACAGCAAGTCTCTCTTCCCACCAAACGCCTCCCTCCTTCGGAGGCCGAGATGCGGCCTTACTGCTGGCAACTATCTGCCTCCCAATGAATCCATGGCACGCCGCGCCCTCCTCCTAATCTGCGTACCTGGGAGCGGCTGTTGCAGGAACGTGCGATCATAGAACGTCGGGCTTTGGAAAAAGATTGATCACACGTACCACGAATTTTAGAATCGGCACAATTGACTGTGCAAGTCTGAATGCGGCATCGCTCTGGGCATGTGAGGAATGCAGCAGCTCGGTGAACACTCGATCAAGCTCGTTCGGCTTCCCTTCCTCGTTGAGTGAATCAATCTGGTAGTCGAAGCCTTCCAACCGAGGTCAACCGCGTACTCATAGAGAATTTCGCGGCTCACCGGCCTGACCAATCACATCCAAGGCCATCCGCCTTAGCCCGGGTAAAACATCTATTGCATCGTGTTCCTGCCCGGAACGTATTTGACGCGCCCAAATGCCACGAAGCTTTTGGAATATCAGACGGATGTTTCAAGACAATTGCATTACTACTACACCGCATCGCGCACCTGGATGGATTTTTCGACAAATATTCCGTCAGAAACCGGACTTGCGTGACGCCGAAGGCCGGGTTCTGAACCGAGCGTCAGAAAAGGGAAGTCACCTGAAGGAAAAACTTGCCAGGATTCGCCTCTGTGCATATATCCAGTCAGAACTTTCAATGGATAGAAATGTGGAGGACACGCTTGGCGCTTATGTTCGTCAAGGTCGACGGAGAGAATCCCTGTTAGGCGATCCAGTCATTAAGTGATAGAAGGTGCCGCGACGAGCCGGCTGACCGTTGCCTAAAATCCGTCTCATATGATCACGCCTGAACGGCACCCGGCGATAGATCGTGCCATTGGCGAGTACGTGGTTTATCGCCTTGATATCGGAGGTGTGCAGCTCGTTGGTCTGTTCCTACATCAACAGAAACGCAGCAGGATGTTGGAGATGTAACGGACACCGAACAGGCTCTTAAAGCGAAATGTGCGACCAAGTTCGCTGCGCCACTTTGAGATCAACTGGGTGTTGTCCTGGATATGTAGGATTCAGTCTAAGGAAGCACCGAAGTTTCAAGAATTCACCCCCATCTGTTTGAAATGTCCGAAAACGAAGCTGGTATTCCTAGGGCTGACAACGTGGCGCAGTGGAAAGGTAAGCTCGCAGTATAGAAACTGCATCATATGGAACATTGCAAAAACAGAAGAGTGTTCCAGCAACAGGATATAGTATTGAAATCATGGCGGAGGTCTTGCAGAGGTTGCTTGGAGTTCTTCCCGGTCGTGGGGAGAAGCAAGGGCAGGCTCTCACGTTATGGAGTGCGTGATGCTCTCGACCATCAGCAAACCCTGAGGCTCTTGTAGTGCAGGTCCATATCTCTGTAGCACTACATAGCACTACATAGTGTATACTCAAACTATGGAGGGCTACAGAGTACTACATAGCACCACAGGAAAATCAGGTTTTGCTGATGCGCCGCCCCCCACGCTTACGTGGCATTAATCAAGTATGTGGGGGTAGAGGGGCAATGTCTCGTTCGCACCGAGTCACTACCGAAGGTTCCAGATTCAGATATGGTCAGTGTCTTCAAGCCCTGTTGGATGTAGCTGGGTCGAGACTCTTAACACCTACGCATGGGACAGCATACCCTACACAGAAACACACTTATCTTTTCCACAGCTATCGGGCCGCAAGTGCATGCGGTCAGGCACGATGACTTCGTCCTAATGATAGTTTCAGTTCCAATCGAATTCGATGAATTTAAATACGTACCCGGGACTTATATTCTTTCCAGTGAGATGATAAATTGTATGACGTTCAAACGTTGCATAAATCAAACCGGAAAAAAAAACTTTTTGAGTTGGGAAAACTTTTTTTGGTCTCCACCCAGAATCCTTCTAGATTGCATCTATACATATTGTATCAGTGAAATAGTAGTATTACAATGTCCTGGGGCCTTCAATGGTGTATTCGTGGCCAGATTTGGTTGCCATCACCCGAGATCAAGGGCTCGGGATATCCCGGCGCACCCTGTGTTGGGTTCTAAGTCTCAAACAAGCTCGGTGACATAAACAGCCATCCAACCAACCTCAAGCCATGTCCTTATGCGTCCTCTATGGGAGGCTCAAAAAAAAGTTTGACCAGCTCGGAACTTTGAATTTTCCTCGGAATTTCCGCACAATTCCGAAATTCGCAAATTTTTTAGAGTTGAACCTGAATGCAATTGGCTTGCCATGCAACCAGTGTCTCCAAATGATATATGCCCTGAATTGAATACTAGACAGAGGATCGAGCCGTACGCTTGCCGTTCGCAATATGTCGGCCCCATCAAATTCAAATTGATGGCACTCAATCTGGTCACGAATCCAAGATGAGGGTCCCAGGATGCATATTTCTTTCCACGGCGTTTTTCCGCATTCGTGGCGACTCAGCGGACGCTCCGTCGTAAGCGCGGAGGTGATACTGTTATTACATGCATATGCTATGTATGGATGTAATCTAGAAGGATTCTGGGTGGTGACAAAAAAAAGTTTTCTCAACTCAAAAGTTTTTTTTCCGGTTTGATTTATGCAACGTTTGGAACGTCATAAAATTGACTGTCCCTTCGACAGAATTCTTCCAAGCGCCGACTTGAAGGGTCGGCCAAGGTGGTGAGACTTGAAGGTGGAGAGAGGAAATTGGAAGAAAATAGGTCGATAAATCAAGCGCCAGAGGTATTGCAGTGATGAGAGTGGACAACACGCGCGCGTCATTGTCACTGCCACTGCCACGCGTCAACGTGAAGCGTCACGTTGCGCGCTTCGAGTCGCAAACTCAGACGCGTCGACGCGACAGGCTCACGTGAGCTGGTCGCACATCTCTTTTTCCGTCTTCCATCTTCCATTCCAGCTGAGAATCAATCGCTTCAAACCACCATTGACGTTTGACCGAACGCTCATAAAGTGTTCCGAATATGCTTGACTCGGACACACACACTACAAACGATGGCCCGGCGGTGGTTCGGCAGTGGGCGGTGGCGACTTGCAGTTGGGTGAAACTTGGGCCCAAACTGAAGTTGGACCACCGACAGCAACTTCGTGGAAAACTCGCTCGCACATAGGTGTCCAGGATCTGCAAATTTCCTGACAGTTGTCCAGTTATCATCCCGCGCTTCAAGTTGTCACTGACTCACGAGTTTGAAATCCGTCCACCGCTGCCAAATACCTTACTAAAATCAGCTATCTGCTACGTATCTCCTGGTAGGTAGACTTTGATGTGCCTGGCCATGTCACTGTCTGTCAGTCGTCAACTTTTTTTTAGAGCGCCGCCTAATCCCGCTCCATAACAAGAGTACAAACGATCCCCACACCTTAGTTTCGCCATGTTTTTTCGCCGAGCACTCATCTTTCCTGTATTCAATCATTTGGCTTATCCTCTCGCTGTAGGTGTTTCCCATTCTCTTGCTGTCCGACTGAATTGCTCCGGGCAGGCGTCCGGTGTGCAAACACCATCTAGTCTTGCCTCGACCCTCCCGGCATACAAGACGTGGACTTCAATCGGGTGTCAGAGGTAGATATTCTGTGTTAAATTGTCTTCTATGAGTTAACCAATTCCACAGAGACAGCGTCCAAGGGCGAGTTTTACACCATCTCGTTACTCTATCAAATGCCACTGTGGAGGCCTGCCTCGACGCGTGCATCGTCGACAATTATGCCCTCGCGGGCTTGGAATTCGGCCACGAATGCTGTATGTCTCAATCCCACCCTCCTTTGCACTCCTAATTCTCTCCGACTCTCAGACTGCGGAAACTCTATCCTCTATAATTATCCTCAGCTGCCGACGTGCACTCTCCCTTGCGCCGGGAACAGCTCTGAAATTTGCGGGGGGCCCGAGTCGCTGACGCTCTACCAAAACGCGAATATACCGTTCACTATTGGGAACGGCTCCGTGCTGCAGAGCTACAGCCTCTGGCAACTGTGGGGGTGTGTCGAGTGAGTACTTCTATCTTGTGGTCGTTCCACAGCCGAAACTAGGATTTCAGGGAGAACGGTGGTCTACTGGCCCACGGACCCAAAGTTCCCATTCCCACAGAGCAAATGACGGTCGAGAGATGCGCCGATGGATGTGCGGCCGCTGGGTGGACGACCGCGGGGCTGGAACGGGGACAGGTGCGTAGAATCATTATATCAGGTACTTTCGCCTCGCTGAAATCTCCAAATGTTATCAGCAATGCTGTATATTCTGCTTCATTTTACGCATGTGTTCGCTAACTCGGTTGATTTAGTCTGCGGAAATATCACGGAACCGTGGCCTGGCGGCTGGGAATCGACCAGCCTCTTCGAATGCAATCTTCCGTGCTTGGGTAATGGACAAGAATTGTGCGGAGGGACATTGGACGAGGGCCGGTTCATCGCTTACAGTAGTCTACCCGTAGTGGCTACTGCACCGCCCGAGTGGGTCCAGCAGGGATGTTTGTATGTCTGAGCTTGATTTTTTTTCTTCACGGCACTGACCCTTGCGTCCTGCAGTGACGATGTGCCGAAGTACGCAATTCTCAGCTTATTCATTGATGACGCCGATATCAATGCAACCTTCAGAAACGGTGGAATGCATCTTCTCCCGCATGCACCGAACGTCACGATCCCCAGCGCGGAGATGACTGTCGAAAAGTGCATCAGCGCCTGTAGCAATTCAGCCGGCTACAATGCTAGTGCCGGGGTCATCTCGGGCGACGAGTGCTGTAATTCGATTCAACACTATACCTGGCGCATATATTCTGACCATGCGGATAGGGTGCGGTGACTACTCGGCGACCCCCGGCCTTCTTGACCTGACTAACAATTGCGGCGCGCGCTGCACGGGCAACGGACGCGAAGTCTGTGGTGGGTCGGGATCCATGTTCATCTACAGCAACCCGGTTGTCGCGCTGCAGTCGTATCGCACCTTCTTCGGAAACTGGTCCCTCCAGGGTTGCTTCGTGTAAGACCCGTGCCTGCTCCAATACCAACTAATGAATTAATTCCGTTTTTGCAGGGACGATACATCGCCGTGCGTATTCCGTCACTGCATATTTTTCCCGCGTTTGTGATGACATCTTTGAAGGAGCGGCGGATCTTCATTGCTCCCAATTCGCTCGCCATTGATCCCATCCGCCATACACGCGAGAAATTGTATGGACAGCTGCGGGACCTTGAGCTACAACAGTGCCGGCGTGGAACTGGGCAATGAATGTTGTGAGTGGGGATGGTGCATACTCAGACTTGAATTTGAACTGATATACTTACAGGGTGCGGGAACATCACGTCGCCGGGCGTTATGGTTCCAATGTCCGACTGCAACTCACGTTGCATGGACGATGCGTTCGAATCGTGTGGCGGGTTGAACCGGCTTCAGTTGTATCATTTTCAAGGTACTTTCAGTTAGGTTTCGTCTTGCTATTGACAAGTCGGTACAATTATTAAACCGTGCTGCGGCCGGATCTTCTTCACGAGATGTTATCCCTAGTGACTGTAGGTATCCAAATTCCAAGATTATCAAGTAGGATGGCGAGCCCAAACTTGAGGGGAAAAGTAAACTGCAATAAAATCTCCTCGTCTGGGGATTTCATGCCTCTGAATCTTCTACGTCGTTTTGTTCTTTGTTTGACTCGCCAAGTTGAACTTGAAGGCTCGGGCCCAAAATTTAACTTCATCACTGTTGTAAATTATCTTGCTTGTACTCTTTTCGGTCGAATCATCCATGCATTCCGAGACGCTTAATTGAAAATAAAAATTTATCTTGAGGCTTACAGTACACTGTCGACGACCCGAGCGATCTAGCCTCCTGAACAAATTCAAAGATGAAAACCGATAGCCACATTGATTGAAAGACTGAACCCGGTGCTAGCAGTGTCCACAGACAAGACAAGTATTCAGAAACGGAATTCACCTGGAACATCGCCGACTCGAGACCTGAATATATGCATCAGAGTCGTGCACATACTTTTCAAATTGCATCCCTCACCAAACGTGATCTCATACACCCAGGATAGGGCAAGGAATATAATCAGCGCCAGCTGAAGGTTCATTGTGAATTTGAATGTCTGCGAGACTGGTGTCTCGTCAAGGCAAACGGTTTTTGAGCCTCGTCTCCGTCAGTTGACTGGGACGCTGAAAATTGAAGCAAAATTGTGAGCCAGAGCAGAGACTAATGGATTGCACCGACCGAAATCTTCACTATCTGAAGTCTGTGTATATCCCGCCTCACCTGCGAGATTGGCAAATGGGTGTTGATTATCTTCTTCCGCAGAGGAATATTCGTCACCCACTGGGATTTATCAACTATTAGGGAACAGTACGTTTCGCTTCAAGACAGTTGCCTTACCAGGGGCAAATGGTTCAGGAACACCTTCTCCGGGCATCGACTCGTCTGAAATAGTGATAAGCCAAGTTAAGTAATGTAAGAATGCATCTACTGACCGTCATTCTCGCCAGCTGAACCGCGCATTGCATTACCATAGGCAAATGGAGAATCTACTTCGCTAGACAACTGATAAAGAGGCCGTCCCAGATACCGCGCGATGTCCTGGCTTCCTGGATTAAAACCCTTAGCCTGGTGGAATCGACGGATTCCGCCATATGAACTGGAATCCCAGGAGGATCCCTGGATTTCTGTGTGAAAATGTATGGAAGGAAATCCGAGGCCAGTCACCTCATCCGTGCTCAGGCGCTCCACACCGAATGGATCAAGGGACCAATAGGCGGCACAGTCCGGCCAGCAGAAAGAGGATGGCCTGATTTGAAAGTCCTCCGCTGGGCAGAGAAATAGGTAACCCGGAGGGGTGTCATCAGTGGACGCGGAAATATCAACATCGAAAAAGATGTTGTGCGTGAAAACTGTGGAAATAAATGTAATGATTGACAGTAAAGGGTGAAAGATGCATTACCATAATCCTCAAAATTGGACGTGATCCCGAGGCGGCTGAAAATATGATTTGCTTGACTGATCCAAGCATTCTCTGGGAAGCCTATGAGCCACATCTTCAGCCGGATTTTGTTGTCCACTATGTCGCAGAAGTTAAAACTTGGGATTAAACATAATTAGGACAGATTACCATGAAGGCAAGAAATAATAATACCGGGTCCATCCTCCGTTACTTCTCCTAGCACTCTCCGCGATGTGTTAGTAAAATACATCGTCCAAGGACCCGAGGTCAAGTCTGTGTTTTGGACAGATGCAA
The DNA here is from genome assembly GCA_029378395.1 of Mycena leptocephala. Taxonomy (NCBI): domain Eukaryota; kingdom Fungi; phylum Basidiomycota; class Agaricomycetes; order Agaricales; family Mycenaceae; genus Mycena; species Mycena leptocephala. The sequence goes on along the minus strand of JARJLF010002795.1, from coordinate 5,618 downwards.
TTTCAAGAGAATCTTCGATTCCGCCGCTCAAAGGACAGGAAAGCATACCACCCATATTCACGACTATGGTGGAGGAACTGTGCGAGGGTCGAAGTTGCCGTAGATTCCAACAACATATTGCATGATATTGTTCTAGTGTCAGAGAGTCGAGAACGGCGGCCTCCGTGTTCGACACACTGAAGGAAAACATTCGTTGCGGACCGGGTATGTAAGTCTGAAGGCTACGAAGGCCGAGGAAGAGGTCGGGACGTCAGGTGATGAGGTCTGTGCAGAACCGACCCGTTGAGCGGCGAATCCAGAATGTGCAGTCCTCGTTGTGCTGGAGTCAGTTAGACGAGAATAGGATATGCAGATGACCGAACTGACTAGGTCCTGTTCGAAAGCGGAATTGAAGTAATCGCGCACGGCCTGTGCCACCAACCGACAAGGTTGAGTCGTCGTACTTGGAAATCCGTGTACTGGAATGAATCAATATCTCACAGATGAAAAGTGAGACGTACACATACACCGGACGCATAGATATATACTGTCGAAAAATGGGAATGTCGATAGAGGTCCACGAAATGTTCAAAAGGTATGAGATCTAGTTCAAGGATCAAACTCAAAGACAATCTGTTTTAAGTGGAAGTTCGCACCGCCATGGAAGAGGGTGGCATGAATATTGCCCGAATTCGCTGCTCCACAAATCTGAATAATATTCGGATGGCTGGATGTATTGAGTTGATACGCAGTGAACTATGGGCTGCAATTTACCGAACCGTCATATATGTTGCAATATCCTGCCGCCACTCCTGCAAAACTTATTCACAAGGAACGCTAAAAAGCAAAACACTGTCGGACACACCTCCTCTGCGCCGTGCCCCCGATAAATGGCCACAGTCACATTCGAGTTTCGGCCTTCAACTTTGGCAGAATACACCCGCCGAACACGGGGACGCCCCATTCTCTGTGGCGGCCGATAACACCCGTGTCATATTGCAAGTCTATATCCCCCAACGGGATCATGCGAAAATCTGTCCAATAATTAGCCCCATCGTGAAACGGCTGAATGGACCTGCCGGAAGGGAGAGTCGGAGCAGGAGGATAGTTGTTCGTTATATTGGTCAAATTCTCGCCGGTCACAGTGAAGTGGTGCGACCCCGAGAACATTCCGTTGTCATACCTGGATTGAGCACCCAGAAGATTCAGCGATTCGATCCAGCACGAGAGTAACCAGAATAGGAGCTTACGAGGCAGATCCATGACTCACTGCGTTCAGACCCCCCCGTAGGCACAGGTCTGCCAGATCCTGATAGGCAGATGTGTAGGCAGACCAGTGTGCCGACCCTTGCCCATGCATCTGCCCATCCCTGCCGAGGTTGGTCTAGGTATTCCCACTGGATTAGGCACACATAGACTCACATGGGCCGATGAGCCTAGCTAAGCCTAGTTAGCCAAATTCAAAATCTGACATGGTTTGTACCCGTCCAGCCATTCCAACCAACACCAACCTAGACCCAGGTCGGCCAAGGTTGACCAAGGTTGGCCATGATAGACACACCACTGTCGGCAAAGATCTACCAAGGTGGGCAGGCTTTGCCTCGGTAGGGATGCTAGACCAATGTTGGCCGATGCCTATTAGGGTAGACCAACGTCAGCTTGGGTGGGCAGTCCATAGGCGGGGATCGGTGAAGGTGGGCACATCTGTGCCTATGGGGGGGTCTGAATGCAGTGACTGTCTGTGGTTGGCTTACGGGTGAACTCAGAATCAAGTTGGGGTTCTTCGTCCATGGATAGTGGAGGGAAGAGGAAGAGATGCTAAGCGCCGGCATAACAGCTTTCGCCGCACATTATAATAGAGCTTACAAGCGGTCGGGGGACCGCTCCGCGGTCCCCCTCCCCCTTTATTGATCACAGAAATTAAAAAATGTAAAAAACCTGGATTTATAGCCGTTTGCATAAGAAAACAAATAATAAAATTAGCGGATGAACGGAAAGACATAATTTGCGATGTACAGTGGTATCACAATGCTGTCATTTTGTCGATACACGTAATGAAAATCGTTTTAAATTTTGCTATATCATGTGGTGTCTTTTCAGAAAAAATTGTACTTAGATACGCCAAAATGGTCGTAATGAAAATAGTTTGAAATTTTACTGTGGTGCGCATCACCTAGCTGCCACTTCCAAATTAGTGGCCAAATTGGCCGGAGAAAAACTTTTGGCCAAGGCACGGCCTCAGCGCTGTATGTGGTCATATCCACCCAGAAATATGTTCAGCTCACTCAGTTTGAATTGGCTAATAGATCTATGCAGACAAAAAAACCCAGGGGGAAACCTGGGTAAAACTGGGGTCCAGAAAATTTCAAGCATGCATTAAAAAAAATGGGCAGTTTTCATGAATTTCATGAGGTTTTCAATATTCTGGCCCATACTTTACTTCATCATTGCAAAATTGTAATTTACCAATACTCCAAAGCAGACTGATAATTGGCATTAGCGCCAGTTTGGCGCTTGAGGAAAGTTTAACGCTGATACCCCGGGCAAAGCGGAGTTTGGCACTGTGTACACTTTTATATATGGGCGCATGCGTGCTTAAAGTTGATCATGGGACCAAAAGCCCCGGGGAAGCGCCGTTATTGAGCGCTTCCAAAGGTCTGGACCCAGAACTGCCAAACCCTCGGGGCTGATCTCCCAAAAGCGGAGTTTAAAGGCTTCAGACGGACACACGTAATTTTATAAAGAGAGAGATTTGCAACCGATGAAAAAATGGATTTTTCTGTATCAAGTCGCCAGTTGCACTGTGGTCCACAGAAATAGTGAATTCACCCCAATTTTCACACATTTACTGGGAGAATTTCACGGTAAAAAAAGCGAATTTCACGATAAAAGGTGGTGAAAAATTTTCACGTACAAAATGTCCCTTTTCACGGTACTGTTTCACACCATTTTCAGGTGAACTTTCGCCATGTTCTGGACCAAAAACCTGACATACCATTTCTGGCAATGGTCAATGACATGAGATTTGTTACCAACTACAGCACATTTTTGTTACAACTAATTAACTAGAAATAAAGTGTTCAAGGGCGAGAATCGAAAGCGCAACCTCACGAGTTCATACAAAATTTATGTATATAAGAAATAACCACTATACTAAAGCGACAATACATTGGGGTGGAAATTTAAACGTGACATGGACTAGTTATTTTCCTGTGTTCTTTTATCTGTATACCAACTACCTTCATCAGACACTACTGGTGTGCCATTTACGTATGAGATATTCGGTTCTGAAGGTGGTAGATAAAATGGTCATTTTTGGTCAGTTGATCTAAAAATAGACCTTGGACCAAAGTTGTAGAGCATGATGAGAGCTATGGACTTGTCTGAGGTCATTTTTCAAGATGGCCTTGTTGGGCTGCAAATTCCAAAATATTTCCCAGAGCCAGCAGTTTTCAACTTTCAACCCATCATTTGCTTGCAATTCCCCAGACAGCATCAGAACAACATCATCGATAACAAGATATGTTCGGCAAAGGTCACCGTACACCGTCTCAAACCACCATCATCTAAAATCTAAAAACCCTATATCGCACTTGCGACTGCACCTCTGAGTGCAGAAATCTATCCATACTGTACCTATAAGGTATTATATCGATCGACGTAGCCATCAAGGTCCGTCGCCGTCGTCGGACTCCTGTCCGTTGTCGCTATCTTTTACAAGTGGGGCCGCCCTCGAGCACCCCTCTCTATTATATCCTGTCTACGAGCATAGACTCTAGCCTACTGTCCTAGTACCTGCCCAATCCACTCTATCTTCTCCCCAATGGCTCCCCGTCGTGCTGTGCGCGAGGTTGTGGAATCTGAGCTATCCCTTGGTGATGAGTCAGACCGCAAGGACGACGCCTCGGTCCGCATGACAATGGGTCGGCCTATGTCCCCAATGCCAGGCACTCCTCCTCCGAAGATGAGTCTGACGAGACCGACAGTAGGTCTCCCTCGCCTGTCGCTGCGCCCGTTGCTATGGGCAACGTCCCTGTCTCCGCGCCCCCCTCCTCCGCTCCAACTGCTGATCAGCATGCACCCATCCAAGCTACGACTGCTCGATGGCTGGCCAAACTCAACTCACCTTTGACCGGGCAGTGGGCTCACTGGCTGCATCTGCAGCCTTGTTACCTGTGGCACCCGCGGTGACACAATCTGTGGCCGTGCAGCCTATGCCTCCTGCTGTAATGCAGCCTGTCGATGTGGAACTACCTGCGAAACGCGGCCCTGGCCGTCTGCACACAGCTGGCAAGGGAAAGTCGAAGGGCTTGAAGCGGGTCCTTTCGGCGGCCAGCCTGGCAGATGATGGTCAGCCCAGCATCGCAAAGGAACAGTGAAGTGGGCAGCGGCCTGCATGGACGAGACTAGCACTGAGATGCGAGCTGCGACAGCCGACCTCGTGAGGCGCATCAATGATGCTACCACTAATGTGCAGTCGGAGCGAATGGAGATTCGGACACTGACAGCAAGGCTGGACAAGCTCCAGGTGGAAGCGCGCTCCCTCAGGGAGGAGCGCAACAACATCTTCGACTCCGGCAGCGAGTCGGGCGAGTTGCCGGTGCGCAAGACTGGAAACAAGCCGTAAAAGTCGCAGCCCGCGCGGTCCTGCTAAAAGAGTGCACCCCAGTCAGCCCTCGAGCGACGGTAGTAGCTCTGGTAGCAACGAACCTGCTCCCATTAAACGCAAGATGAACCCCATCCCCCTCGAGCAGCGGGATCTCGGAGGCCTGAGCACCGCACACGTCTCCCTCCCTCCCTCCTCCTCCTCCCTTCCAGGCCACTGCCTCCTCTTCTACCATGCCCCGGCCACCTCACACAACTTCGGCAACTCACCGGAATTCCAAGGACAATGTCCCTGCTCCTCCCAGCGTGCGCAACCAGCACATCCTGTTGCATCAACCTCCCAGGTCCAAGCTGGAAGGCGGGACCAAGATGCTTTGTCGTCGCAGCCTACAAGGGATGACCGTCACCGAGACGGGAATGTCCACAGTCCTCGTACGCAGGGGGCTCGCAGCGTGGCCGCAATGCCAGTCGCGGCCGTGGACGTGGAGGTGGCTCAAAGGGAAAGGTTGTGACAATTCTCATGGCCGTCACCTACCGCCGCCCTTTGAGCGTGAGCCGGATGTGGTATGGGTTGAGATGGGGCCTGTGTCGTGGGGACCAGGTCCCGTGATGTGTTCCTCGTGTTCTGTGATCACATCGATGCGGACAAGTTTGGGCGGCGCCTCGGCCTGTCTACGTCAGTGACCCCGACAAGGACAGTTACGCGAATGCAAAATTTGTAGGCGCAAACTATTGCAATGCACACGAGAATGCAGAGGAGATGATCCATGTGTGGACAGCTTGGAGCCATGGTACCCAACAGTATCTACATGTCAACGTTAGCCTGCTTGGGTGACGCGTTGGGGTGAGAGATTGTTCTGATTGGCCATCGCGCACCCACCTTCCTTCTTCTGATATAAATACTGGGCCTGCCGTTTTCTCAAACTACTGCTTCCTATAATACTACCAATAACCATACCCAGGATCACAGTAATTTAAACTACTCAGCTGTACCAAGATAGTGTTCCGGAAACACAAACTAATCTTGATAGCTT